>JAVHZZ010000006.1:1155665-1236570 GCA_036250195.1 Mixophyes australis
CTCATGGTCTAGAGGTGTAGTGCTCATGGTCTAGAGGTGTAGTGCTCATGTTCTAGAGGTGTAGTGCTCATGGTCTAGAGGTGTAGTGCTCATGCTCTAGATGAGTAGTGCTCATGTTCTAGAGGTGTAGTGCTCATGCTCTAGAGGTGTAGTGCTCATGCTCTGGAGGTGTAGTGCTCATGCTCTAGAGGTGTAGTGCTCATGCTCTGGAGGTGTAGTGCTCATGCTCTGGAGGTGTAGTGCTCATGCTCTAGAGGTGTAGGGCTCATGGTCTAGAGGTGTAGTGCTCATGGTCTAGAGGTGTAGGGCTCATGGTCTAGAGGTGAAGTGCTCATGCTCTGGAGGTGTAGTGCTCATGCTCTAGAGGTGTAGTGCTCATGTTCTGGAGGTGTAGTGCTCATGTTCTAGAGGTGTAGTGCTCATGGTCTAGAGGTGTAGGGCTCATGGTCTAGAGGTGTAGGGCTCATGCTTTGGAGGTGTAGTGCTCATGCTCTAGAGGTGTAGTGCTCATGTTCTAGAGGTGTAGGGCTCATGCTTTGGAGGTGTAGTGCTCATGCTCTAGAGGTGTAGTGCTCATGTTCTAGAGGTGTAGTGCTCATGCTATAGATGAGTAGTGCTCATGCTCTAGAGGTGTAGTGCTCATGCTCTAGAGGTGTAGTGCTCATGCTCTAGAGGTGTAGTGCTCATGGTCTAGAGGTGTAGTGCTCATGCTCTAGAGGTGTAGTGCTCATGTTCTAGAGGTGTAGTGCTCATGGTCTAGAGGTGCAGTGCTCATGCTCTAGATGAGTAGTGCTCATGGTCTAGAGGTGTAGTGCTCATGGTCTAGAGGTGTAGTGCTCATGTTCTAGAGGTGAAGTGCTCATGTTCTAGAGGGGTAGTGCTCATGTTCTAGAGGTGTAGTGGTGATGGTCTAGAGGTGTAGTGCTCATGCTCTAGATGAGTAGTGCTCATGTTCTAGAGGTGTAGTGCTCATGGTCTAGATGAGTAGTGCTCATGTTCTAGAGGTGTAGTGCTCATGGTCTAGATGAGTAGTGCTCATGTTCTAGAGGTGTAGTGCTCATGGTCTAGAGGTGTAGGGCTCATGGTCTAGAGGTGAAGTGCTCATGCTCTGGAGGTGTAGTGCTCATGCTCTAGAGGTGTAGTGCTCATGTTCTGGAGGTGTAGTGCTCATGCTCTAGAGGTGTAGTGCTCATGGTCTAGAGGTGTAGGGCTCATGGTCTAGAGGTGTAGGGCTCATGCTTTGGAGGTGTAGTGCTCATGCTCTAGAGGTGTAGTGCTCATGTTCTAGAGGTGTAGTGCTCATGCTATAGATGAGTAGTGCTCATGCTCTAGAGGTGTAGTGCTCATGCTCTAGAGGTGTAGTGCTCATGGTCTAGAGGTGTAGTGCTCATGCTCTGGAGGTGTAGTGCTCATGCTCTAGAGGGGTAGTGCTCATGTTCTAGAGGGGTAGTGCTCATGTTCTAGAGGTGTAGTGCTCATGGTCTAGAGGTGTAGTGCTCCTGCTCTAGAGGTGTAGTGCTCATGTTCTAGAGGTGTAGTGCTCATGGTCTAGAGGTGTAGTGCTCATGGTCTAGAGGTGTAGTGCTCATGCTCTAGATGAGTAGTGCTCATGTTCTAGAGGTGTAGTGCTCATGGTCTAGAGGTGTAGTGCTCATGCTCTAGAGGTGTAGTGCTCATGCTCTGGAGGTGTAGTGCTCATGCTCTAGAGGTGTAGTGCTCATGCTCTGGAGGTGTAGTGCTCATGCTCTAGAGGTGTAGGGCTCATGGTCTAGAGGTGTAGGGCTCATGGTCTAGAGGTGTAGTGCTCATGCTCTGGAGGTGTAGTGCTCATGCTCTAGAGGTGTAGTGCTCATGCTCTGGAGGTGTAGGGCTCATGGTCTAGAGGTGTAGTGCTCATGGTCTAGAGGTGTAGTGCTCATGCTCTAGAGGTGTAGTGCTCATGTTCTAGAGGTGTAGTGCTCATGCTCTAGATGAGTAGTGCTCATGTTCTAGAGGTGTAGTGCTCACGCTCTAGAGGTGTAGTGCTCATGGTCTAGAGGTGTAGTGCTCATGCTCTGGAGGTGTAGTGCTCATGCTCTAGAGGGGTAGTGCTCATGCTCTAGAGGGGTAGTGCTCATGTTCTAGAGATGTAGTGCTCATGCTCTAGAGGTGTAGTGCTTATGCTAGAGGTGTAGGGCTCATGGTCTAGAGGTGTAGTGCTCATGCTCTAGATGAGTAGTGCTCATGCTCTAGAGGTGTAGTGCTCATGGTCTAGAGGTGTAGTGCTCATGGTCTAGATGAGTAGTGCTCATGTTCTAGAGGTGTAGGGCTCATGCTCTAGAGGTGTAGTGCTCATGGTCTAGAGGTGTAGTGCTCATGGTCTAGAGGTGTAGTGCTCATGGTCTAGAGGTGTAGTGCTCATGGTCTAGAGGTGTAGTGCTCATGCTCTAGAGGTGTAGTGCTCATGCTCTAGATGTGTAGTGCTCATGTTATGTTAATATGCACAATATTCTCCAATGCTGCATTAAACACAATCACATCAGTCAGACTGGCTTTATAATTGCTGTTCTAGATAGTTCTGTAATATTGTACTTGTCACCTTCTCTCCGCAGCTATTGCATATGCTGGCTCCATCCAGCTCCTGGAAGATCCTGCCATTGTCTGTGCTTGTATAGATCATTGCTGCGTAGCGATTGAGCAATGTTTCATCAGGGTAAAGCGCCTGAGAGAGGAACGATTCAATGTTCTTGTCGTCCGTCTTCTGGGAATCTAATGAGAAAACATTTTGATTAAATGTTGAGACTTCTCCTTGTGCTACTCCGCACTACCACTAGATGTCACCTGAGAACCACACCAGCTCCTCACACAACAAGCATCATGTGCATTTATTTATCTCCTACATTTCATTTCGTTACTTCTCTGTGTTTAAAGAGAATCCCCCTGGAGACACTTGGTAAACATTACCAGTGCTGGAGAGGCCGTGCCTCAGTGCCATAAGAAATGAATTTAATTAATAGAATTAATTGTATTGGACAAAATAATTCCAAAATACATAGACACAATGATGAGATAATAAGTATTATCTGTGTAATGGTCACACAAAACACGTACATGTGCATTCAATCAGCAGAATCACTGAAACAGCAGCAACGAGTCTTTCCTAAATCTATTTCTCCCCATAAACCCCCAAAAATTACAAGCAGATGTCCTCAGCATAATGTAGCTTGTTATCCGCATTGTTCCTCTTTGTGTACCCTCCACATTACAGAGCATATTGCTTAAATATTGTATACTATGAACAGCCAGGAGGTGACTAGTGGAATGGATCAAGTGAGCACAGTGAGAAGGTCGCTAGTGGAATGGAATGGGGGGGGGGGGATGACTAGTGGAATATATCAGATAATCCCAGTGAAGAGGTGACTAGTGGAATAGATCAGATAATCCCAGTGAAGAGGTGACTAGTGGAATAGATCAGATAATCCCAGTGAAGAGGTGACTAGTGGAATGGAATGGGGGGGTGACTAGTGGAATAGATCAGATAATCCCAGTGAAGAGGTGACTAGTGGAATGGAATGGGGGGGGGTGACTAGTGGAATAGATCAGATAATCCCAGTGAAGAGGTGACTAGTGGAATAGATCAAATAATCCCAGTGAAGAGGTGACTAGTGGAATGGAATGGGGGGGGGGTGACTAGTGGAATAGATCAGATAATCCCAGTGAAGAGGTGACTAGTGGAATGGAATGGGGGGGTGACTAGTGGAATAGATCAGATAATCCCAGTGAAGAGGTGACTAGTGGAATGGATTAGCTGATCATTATGAGGTGATCACTGTAAAGAGATTATTAGTGAAATGAATCGAATGATCACAGAATGTAGCTCTTTCCAACATAATTTTAAGAAATTTAAGTCAAATTGCAGAAAAACTACCACGATGACCTCTGATTTGAGACAATGGGGTAAATGTATCAAGCTGAGAGTTTTCCGGCGGGTTTGAAAAACCAATCAGATTCTACCTGTCATTTATTTAGTGCATTTTGCAAAATGACAGCTAGAACCTGATTGGTTGCCATAGGCAACATCTCCACTTTTCAAACCCGCCGGCAAACTCTCAGCTTGATACATTTACCCCAATATGTTTCACACACACAGTTCTGCCAGACTGACCAGCTAATTCCCAATTTCATGCTCTCTGCTTTTCAAAACATAAAATTCAATTGTAATTTCTTGTGTCAACAGGTGAAAAGCATTTGTTTCCAGGCCCTCTGGCATCTTATGGGCAGGTAGTAAGAACTAACTGATGCACCCTTAGGTCTAAAACAGCGTTTCCCAAACCCAGTCCTCAGGGCCCTCTAACAGGGCAGGTTTTACAGGTGACCAGTGATATAATTACACCACCTGTGGATCTTTAAAAATGTGTCAGTCAGTAATGAATACAAATTTGCTACAGCAAAGAAATCGTGAAAACCTGCCCTGTTAGGGGTACTGGAGGACTGGGTTTGGGAAACAATGGTCTAAGCGACAGTCCAGCTCCTTGGAGAACAGGAGATAAGTGACGTAAATGAACCATGGAAGGACCAGAATCCATAGATGTCTCACACATACTGCTCTACAGCTCAGGGCAGAATAATTCCATCACTGTACTGAGATCGCAGCTAAGAGTATACTCCGTTATAATGACCTAATCCGCCAGATTACAGTGCAACGAGAACGTCCTAATCCGCCAAATTACAGTGTAACGAGTATAACAACCTAATCCGCCAATAAAACGGGAGATTTATTGACCATTTACTAAGGACCAAATTATCTATAAAATATATTTACTCTCCATATGAGGGGAGTTTGCAGGTTTGTTCCTTTTTGACGCTGCGTCAACTCTGCATTTTTACCATAAAACAAACTGAAACTTTGATGGTTTAATGGGAATTTATTCCTTTGTCATTTCAACATTTCCTGATTTGTAGAAGAATATCCCAAGACCGCTGATTTCACCTCCGCAGGATATTTCCTGAATGCTGGGGCAACACTGGGTGTTATATAATATTACATCACAGCTCTATATAGTATAAGGCAGCGAATAGCCCAGGCAGGCTGGAGGCATCATCACTTTCTGCTCAGGCAGGCTGTAGGTGGAGGCACCATCACTTTCTCCTCAGGCAGGCTGGAGGTGGAGGCACCATCACTTTCTGCTCAGGCAGGCTGGACGTGGAGGCACCGTCACTTTCAGCTCAGGCAGGCAGCAGGGAGAGGCACCGTCACTTTCTGCTTAGGCAGGCTGGAGGTGGAGGCACCGACACTTTCTCCTCAGGCAGGCTGGAAGTGGAGGCACCATCACTTTCTCTTCAGGCAGGCTGGAGGTGGAGGCAACTTCACTTTCTCCTCAGGCAGGCTGGAGGTGGAGGCACCGTCACTTTCTCCCCAGGCAGGCTGGAGGTGGAGGCACTGTCACTTTCTCCCCAGGCAGGCTGGAGGTGGAGGCACCATCACGTTCTCCTCAGGCAGGCTGGAGGTGGAGGTACCATCACTTTCTCCCCAGGCAGAGGCACCGTCACGTTCTCCTCAGGCAGGCTGGAGGTGGAGGCACCGTCACTTTCTCCCCAGACAGAGGCACCGCCACGTTCTCCTCAGGCAGGTTGCAGGGAGAGGCACCGTCACTTTCTCCCCAGGCAGGCTGGAGGTAGAGGCACCATCACTTTCTCCCCAGGCAGGCTGGAGGTAGAGGCACCATCACTTTCTCCCCAGGCAGGCTGGAGGTAGAGGCACCATCACTTTCTCCTCAGGCAGGCTGCAGGGAGAGGCACCGTCACTTTCTCCCCAGGCAGGCTGGAGGTGGAGGCACCATCACTTTCTCCTCAGGCAGGCTGCAGGGAGAGGCACCATCACTTTCTCCCCAGGCAGGCTGCAGGGAGAGGCACCATCACTTTCTCCCCAGGCAGGCTGCAGGGAGAGGCACCATCACTTTCTCCCCAGGCAGGCTGAAGGTGGAGGCACCATCACTTTCTCCTCAGGCAGGCTGCAGGGAAAGGCACCATCACTTTCTCCCCAGGCAGGCTGCAGGGAGAGGCACCATCCCTTTCTCCTCAGGCAGGCTGCAGGGAGAGGCACCATTACTTTCTCCCCAGGCAGGCTGGAGGTGGAGGTACCATCACTTTCTCCCCAGGCAGGCTGAAGGTGGAGGCACCATCACTTTCTCCCCAGGCAGGCTGGAGGTGGAGGTACCATCACTTTCTCCCCAGGCAGGCTGGAGGTGGAGGTACCATCACTTTCTCCCCAGGTAGGCTGCAGGGAGAGGCACCATCACTTTCTCCCCAGGCAGGCTGCAGGGAGAGGCACCATCACTCTCTCCTCAGGCAGGCTGCAGGGAGAGGCACCATCACTTTCTCCTCAGGCAGGCTGCAGGGAGAGGCACCATCACTTTCTCCCCAGGCAGGCTGGAGGTGGAGGCACCATCACTTTCTCCTCAGGCAGGCTGCAGGGAAAGGCACCATCACTTTCTCCCCAGGCAGGCTGCAGGGAGAGGCACCATCACTTTCTCCTCAGGCAGGCTGCAGGGAGAGGCACCATCACTTTCTCCTCAGGCAGGCTGCAGGGAGAGGCACCATCACTTTCTCCCCAGGCAGGCTGGAGGTGGAGGCACCATCATTTTCTCCTCACGCAGGCTGCAGGGAGAGGCACCATCACTTTCTCCTCAGGCAGGCTGGAGGTGGAGGCACCATCACTTTCTCTTCAGGCAGGCTGCAGGGAGAGGCACCGTCACGTTCTCCCCATGCAGGCTGCAGGGAGAGGCACCGTCACTTTCTCCCCAGTCAGGCTGCAGGGAGAGGCACCATCACTTTCTCCTCAGTCAGGCTGCAGGGAGAGGCACCGTCACTTTCTCCCCAGGCAGGCTGCAGGGAGAGGCACCGTCACTTTCAGCTCAGGCAGGCTGCAGGGAGAGGCGCGTCACTTTCTGCTCAGGCAGGCTGGAGGTGGAGGCACCGTCACTTTCTCCTCGGGCAGGCTGGAGGTGGAGGCACCGTCACTTTCTCCTCCGGCAGGCTGCAGGGAGAGGCACCGTCACTTTCTCCCCAGGCAGGCTGGAGGTGGAGGCACCGTCACTTTCTCCCCAGGCAGGCTGCAGGGAGAGGCGCGTCACTTTCTGCTCAGGCAGGCTGGAGGTGGAGGCAATGTCACTTTCTCCCCAGGCAGGCTGGAGGTGGAGGCATCGTCACTTTCTCCTCAGGCAGGCTGGAGGTGGAGGCACCATCACATTCTCCTCAGGCAGGCTGGAGGTGGAGGCACCGTCACTTTCTCCCCAGGCAGGCTGCAGGGAGAGGCACCGTCACTTTCTCCCCAGGCAGGCTGCAGGGAGAGGCACCATCCCCTTTCTCCCCAGGCAGGCCGGAGGTGGAGGCACCGTCACTTTCTCCTCAGGCAGGCTGCAGGGAGAGGCACCGTCACTTTCTCCCCAGGCAGGCTGGAGGTGGAGGCACCTTCACTTTCTCCTTAGGCGGGCTGGAGGTGGAGGCACCGTCACTTTCTCCCCAGGCAGGCTGGAGGTGGAGGCATCGTCACTTTCTCCTCAGGCAGGCTGGAGGTGGAGGCACCGTCACATTCTCCTCAGGCAGGCTGGAGGTGGAGGCACCGTCACTTTCTCCCCAGGCAGGCTGGAGATGGAGGCACCGTCACTTTCTCCCCAGGCAGGCTACAGGGAGAGGCACCGTCACTTTCTCCCCAGGCAGGCTGGAGGTGGAGGCACCATCACTTTCTCCCCAGGCAGGCTGGAGGTGGAGGCACCGTCACTTTCTCCCCAGGCAGGCTGCAGGGAGAGGCACCATCACTTTCTCCCCAGGCAGGCTGGAGGTGGAGGCACCGTCACTTTCTCCCCAGGCAGGCTGGAGGTGGAGGCACCATCACTTTCTCCCCAGGCAGGCTGGAGGCACCGTCACTTTCTCCCCAGGCAGGCTGCATGGAGAGGCACCATCACTTTCTCCCCAGGCAGGCTGGAGGTGGAGGCACCGTCACTTTCTCCTCAGGCAGGCTGCAGGGAGAGGCACCATCACTTTCTCCCCAGGCAGGCTGGAGGTGGAGGCATCGTCACTTTCTCCTCAGGCAGAGTGCAGGGAGAGGCACCGTCACTTTCTCCCCAGGCAGGCTGGAGGTGGAGTCAGTTTCTGCTCAGGCTCCATCCCAGGTTTCATTGAGCAAGTAAATGAGCAGAAAATCTGCTTTTACTTACAATATGGCATACAGTGTAAGAAGTTATAACCCTCAGGGATAGCTGACTGTCTGGGGCAGTTAGAGAAATCCTGCCCGGCAGAGGGTAGTAGGTAGAGACTTAGGTCTGATCACCCCGAGATGAGCATCAGACGTCTCCAGCATCTTTAACTTGTTACCAGCTTCTGACAAAGCCACGACATCCACAGAGAAACCTGGTCCGTATTACGCTATAAGATAAATCTGATTTGTGGTGTACTCAGCACGGATGTGAATTTATGCTTTGCAGACTCACCTACATGTGATGGTCGGGAAGGAGCAGTTTGCATCAAACATTTCACAACTTTAAATTAAACTGATCTGAAAAAAAGTTCATAAATGTTGTCATCAATTTGGGAAATCCTATAACATCTGAATATCCGTCCACTTGCACCGCACTGGGGCCTTCTCCCGTCTGAGCGATCTGGGGGTGTGGGATTATCCACATTTCCTTTCTAGTTATTATATATCCACCATAAGCCTTGCGTATTAGAGTTTATTTTTATCTAGAAATCTGTCTTATACTAATCCCAGGATCTCGCAGCTCGTCGGTCCCCACCATTCACCCTCCACCATTTCATCGCATAATTAAACAGTGACCGGTGAGTCCTGGACCGCGCAACATAACAGCTCATGAATGCGTGATAGGAATACTACCTGAGGAGGTACAAAACCCCAGAACACACTCTGCTGTCCCCAATCTGCACCATTCACTGGTGTCTAGTTGTTTCTACACCCTTTACTCTGGCAGGAGGGTGAGTCACCCTATGACAATAGGAGCTACCTGGAACAAAAGGGCAAGTCACCCACTGACACGAGAGTGAGATGCCCATTGTATCACCCTGCAGGTAACGTGGTTACACACTGGTAGGAGGACGAGACGCCCGTCGTATCACCCTGTAGGTAACGTGGTTACACACTGGTAGGAGGGCGAGACGCCCGTCGTATCACCCTGTAGGTAACGTGGTTACACACTGGTAGGAGGGCGAGACGCCCGTCGTATCACCCTGCAGGTAACGTGGTTACACACTGGTAGGAGGGCGAGACGCCCGTGGTATCACCCTGCAGGTAACGTGGTTACACACTGGTAGGAGGGCGAAACGCCCGTCGTATCACCCTGCAGGTAACGTGGTTACACACTGGTAGGAGGGCGAGACGCCCGTCGTATCACCCTGTAGGTAACGTGGTTACACACTGGTAGGAGGGCGAAACGCCCGTCGTATCACCCTGTAGGTAACGTGGTTACACACTGGTAGGAGGGCGAGACGCCCGTCGTATCACCCTGCAGGTAACGTGGTTACACACTGGTAGGAGGACGAGACGCCCGTCGTATCACCCTGTAGGTAACGTGGTTACACACTGGTAGGAGGGCGAAACGCCCGTCGTATCACCCTGTAGGTAACGTGGTTACACACTGGTAGGAGGGCGAGACGCCCGTCATATCACCCTGCAGGTAACGTGGTTACACACTGGTAGGAGGGAGAGACGCCCGTCGTATCACCCTGTAGGTAACGTGGTTACACACTGGTAGGAGGGCGAGACGCCCGTGGTATCACCCTGCAGGTAACGTGGTTACACACTGGTAGGAGGGCGAGACGCCCGTGGTATCACCCTGCAGGTAACGTGGTTACACACTGGTAGGAGGGCGAGACGCCCGTGGTATCACCCTGCAGGTAACGTGGTTACACACTGGTAGGAGGGCGAGACGCCCGTCGTATCACCCTGCAGGTAACGTGGTTACACACTGGTAGGAGGGCGAGACGCCCGTCGTATCACCCTGCAGGTAACGTGGTTACACACTGGTAGGAGGGCGAGACGCCCGTGGTATCACCCTGTAGGTAACGTGGTTACACACTGGTAGGAGGGCGAGACACCCGTCGTATCACCCTGTAGGTAACGTGGTTACACACTGGTAGGAGGACGAGACGCCCGTCGTATCACCCTGCAGGTAACGTGGTTACACACTGGTAGGAGGGCGAGACGCCCGTCGTATCACCCTGCAGGTAACGTGGTTACACACTGGTAGGAGGGCGAGACGCCCGTCGTATCACCCTGCAGGTAACGTGGTTACACACTGGTAGGAGGGCGAAACGCCCGTCGTATCACCCTGCAGGTAACGTGGTTACACACTGGTAGGAGGACGAGACGCCCGTCGTATCACCCTGTAGGTAACGTGGTTACACACTGGTAGGAGGGCGAAACGCCCGTCGTATCACCCTGTAGGTAACGTGGTTACACACTGGTAGGAGGGCGAGACGCCCGTCGTATCACCCTGCAGGTAACGTGGTTACACACTGGTAGGAGGGCGAGACGCCCGTCGTATCACCCTGTAGGTAACGTGGTTACACACTGGTAGGAGGGTGAGACGCCCGTCGTATCACCCTGCAGGTAACGTGGTTACACACTGGTAGGAGGGCGAGACGCCCGTGGTATCACCCTGTAGGTAACGTGGTTACACACTGGTAGGAGGGCGAGACGCCCGTCGTATCACCCTGTAGGTAACGTGGTTACACACTGGTAGGAGGACGAGACGCCCGTCGTATCACCCTGCAGGTAACGTGGTTACACACTGGTAGGAGGGCGAGACGCCCGTCGTCTCACCCTGCAGGTAACGTGGTTACACACTGGTAGGAGGGCGAGACGCCCGTCGTATCACTCTGCAGGTAACGTGGTTACACACTGGTAGGAGGGCGAGACGCCCGTGGTATCACCCTGTAGGTAACGTGGTTACACACTGGTAGGAGGACGAGACGCCCGTCGTATCACCCTGCAGGTAACGTGGTTACACACTGGTAGGAGGGCGAGACGCCCGTCGTATCACCCTGTAGGTAACGTGGTTACACACTGGTAGGAGGGCGAGACGCCCGTCATATCACCCTGCAGGTAACGTGGTTACACACTGGTAGGAGGGCGAAACGCCCGTCGTATCACCCTGCAGGTAACGTGGTTACACACAGAGCAGAATCACATCTATACACCAACATGAAGAACAAACATCCCTAATCCTCCATCTAGAAATGTCTCACTCCTGGTATACAAACACGAGGACAGGCAGAACGCACTGCGAGTCCCTCGGGTCACTCTCTCAGCGCACAGACGCTCCGTCTCTATCCCACCATGTACTGAAGTGTTTGCACATTATTATGGCCATTATTAAATCCCTGAAATGACTCTGTTATTGAGTGTTCTGAAGGACGAGGCCGGCATTATGCACGGATCTCTGGGGAGACCCCCACACCCGGATACCTCATGTAAGGTGAAGACCTGCACTTGTTTCAGGTGTTATCAGACAGAGTCCATCAGGCGGTGGCGTCCGCAGGGAGAGCAGCGCAATCCTTCTTCTCAGGAAAACAAACAAGTGAAGCGACAGCACAAGGGGTCTTGGGCCTGGCAGTACTATGGGGGGCTGACCTGTGTCTGACAATGCAAACGCTGGGATGAGATTATTAATGGAAAGTCCGGCTCTATTTCTAGCAAATATTACCAGGTCTAGCTGACTACAGACTTTATATATCGCTGTACAGAGAGGAGATATTATATTATATACACACACATACATATATTATATATACATAATATAACACTATGCACACAAATACACACACTGTACTTATATTACCAGATCCAGCTGACTAGCCTTTATATATCGCTGTATAATAATGGTATGTGTGAAATATTATATATGTGTGTGTATATATTTAGATTATACATATATTTCTGTCTATTTTTGTACATGTATATATATATATATTGTGACAGAAGCACTGGGAAAGTGGTAAAAGGGAGATACATATGTCCACTTTCCTCTCATCTGAGTTTTAAATACGCCAAGGACAGTGCGTATGTTTGGTAAAGTAAGTTTCCAAACAGCGGTCCATCTTCAATAAGTCGGTGTAAGGGTCACTGTGGTTATAAATGGAGAAAGAAGGGCGGGCTCCAATCATAAGACCTATTTCAGGTCTATTCCAACCTGCTGGCCAGTTGCTGGCTAATCAGGAGTGGCACCTGTAAGGTGCTATTAAAGACCTGTGGTGATTCTGTTTCTTCAGTCTCTCACTACCTGGGGAACAGGTCAGAGCCCTGTTGAGAGACACTGCCATTAACCCCAGGAGATGGTACCCTTAAACTGATCTTGATGAACCACTTTGCTGTTTATTCCCTCTTGTCCTGATGGATCATACCGCTTCTGCAGTAGTCTCAGCAGTGACACCAAAAATCACACAAAATATTTACAAGTCCCGACACCCTAACGCTGGTTATACAGTTAGTACCCTAACTGGACAATGGTCACCTGCTGCAATCAGTCGCACCACTCACAGCAATAGATCAGCTACTTAAGCTTCCTCCCAAACACTACAATAGCTGTTCCCCTAATTAATTACTGCTACATTGTATCACTATCACATTCCAGTCACTTACATCTTGTTATCCGTGAATTCGAGCGACATATTCTGAGCCCATGTCGCGGGCCCTAATAAATCAGGCCCACTATTTAGAAGGAGGTCCACACTTTTGGCCATGTAGTGTTTACGTATATATATTTGCGGCACCATGACTGGTATATGGATTGAGTAACCATAGCTAATATCCATAGCTGGATAATGGCAAATAACATACATATAGTAGAGGCTCCAGTACAGACAGACACGGCTCTAGCGCTCTGTGATACACAATGGAGTCCTATAAAAACGCTAAGTACATTGTGCGTGCTTTTATCAGGCATTTCTCTCCTTTCCTTCGCCGCGGCTGTGATTGATTCATCTGTCTATATGGTGGCTGGTTTAGGTGAGACACAAGGCCATGTGATAGGAGGATATACCACAACCCTGGATTCTGTGACTATCAGAGTGTATTTACCAGTGATAGAGCTTTGCCCTATACAACCGCGGTGAGAGCACAGCTATCAGCGATGCAGGGGAAGCCTATACAACCGCGGTGAGAGCACAGCTATCAGCGATGCAGGGGAAGCCTATACAACCGCGGTGAGAGCACAGCTATCAGCGATGCAGGGGAAGCCTATACAACCGCGGTGGGAGCACAGCTATCAGCGATGCAGGGGAAGCCTATACAACCGCGGTGAGAGCACAGCTATCAGCGATGCAGGGGAAGCCTATACAACCGCGGTGAGAGTACAGCTATCAGCGATGCAGGGGAAGCCTATACAACCGCGGTGAGAGCACAGCTATCAGCGATGCAGGGGAAGCCTATACAACCGCGGTGAGAGCACAGCTATCAGCAATGCAGGGGAAGCCTATACAACCGCGGTGAGAGCACAGCTATCAGCAATGCAGGGGAAGCCTATACAACCGCGGTGGGAGCACAGCTATCAGCGATGCAGGGGAAGCCTATACAACCGCGGTGAGAGCACAGCTATCAGCGATGCAGGGGAAGCCTATACAACGCGTATTAGAGGTACTTGTACCAACACAATACCTGTCCTGTTATCTCCAGTAACATGTTTGTTCATCTCTAAGGTTTTAAAATATTGTTCTTTTATAGTTTTAATATTTTCAACTTTTTCTTTTTCACCAGGTGGAAGTGAAATCTCCCAACTGCCTGTGCGGCAGCGCTGGGCCCAATCAGTTCCCATCACCTTCATCTCTCTGGGCAGATTTGGTGTTTATCACTTTGTATGTTGCAGTTGTTGTTTCATGACGCGAGCGGCTGATTGTCGATGAATCTATCACACGTATTGTATCCTGTGAACACCTCAGTTGGCCACAGAGCTCACAGTCTACAAACAGAAGTTGTTATAGACTGTTCCCCATAGCGCAGTCGTCTCCCCGGGGACCCCAGCACATGATGGGGAGCGGAGTACACACAGATTTACAGAGCTGAACTGAGAAGCTGGGGATAAGTACGACGTGATTAGTCATTTCCTGGAGCATGAGGAGGAGGCAGGTGAATCAGCAGTACCAGATGTGAGGGGTTAACACCGCTGGAGGGTCTGTGCAGACACCGGGGTGTAAGTATTCATCCCAGCAGATTGGGAGGACCTATTAACTCTCGCACTGACGCTCTAACACGCCCGTGACCTGGGCGCCCTCACAAGTTACATGACACAAACAACACACATGACATCACCATGGGCCGTATTAAACATCGCAGCACTAATTTTAAAGAAACCACAATATACAATACTCAGGGCCGTAACTAGGGCTGTGCGACAGGGGCGACCACCCAGGGCGCAACGCTGAAGGGGAGCGCAATTTAGGAATATTTTAGGTACATTTGGTTAAAATTGAAGGCTAGGGGGGGCGGCATTTGCCTTTCTCGTCCCAGGCGCTAGAATTCTAAGTTACGGCTCTGTACAAACTTATTTCCTTCATATTGTGTCAGGCCACATTGTAATAATGTGCGTAGCCGGTACCCACAATCAGTGCAGCCTGTGGCCTTAATACCGTCATATATTACTCTGTGCCCACCAGTAAAGTGTCTATTACCCGTCAGCTCTACGCACATTTTACCCCTCTCCTGCTACTCCGCACCAATGGGGCTTATTTATCAGAGAAAAGCCCGTAAAACGAGTCGCTGCAGTGAGAGCGCTAGCACCAGACGCCGTATTCTACAATCTGCAATGTATTTTTTGTTTTTTAACATTTTGTATCTATTTTTTTATAATTTACCTCTTTATTCTATGTTAGTGGAGCTGAAAGCCCAAGTCTATGCAAGAATCACTTCTGTCCATGTACAATGCAACATCCTGATTGGTCCTGGGCGATCACATGAACTTGCGTTCTGCTGCAAGGGGGTGGAGTCTACATCTTGAGTACACAGAACTGACAGATGGATCTGACAAGCATAGTGCCGGTTATTATACTAAGCCTAGCTGGGGTCAGACACCCGTTGGTGGGTGGGTCTGCTCTAACAACACGAGATCTGGATTTCTCACCAGGTTACACATTATTGTGTCGCTTTAGTTCTTGTATTGTATGATAGTTATTACTATATGATGAGGAATGTGACCCTCCCCAGTACAGAGCGTGGTCAGCACAATGTGTGTTTAATCTATCACTTGTCAGGCTCAGGGTTGGGAGTTTATTATGGTTTTAGCTCCACAGCTGAACCTTTGATATCTGACAAGCAGAGTAATTGGGAAACTTGATGGGATCCCCAGAGACGAATATTATTCTGGGCAAAGGTAAGAGGACTGTCCTGAAGCTGAAGATTGACACCCGCAATCAGGTGCCTCATCCTTGGTTGTACAAAGTATAAAATAACATTACCCCGTGATACCCCCGTGGGGTGGGGGTATGTGGGTATAACATTACCCCGTGTCGCTGGGGTGAGGGTATCTGGGTTTAACATTACCCCGTGTCGTTGGGGTGGGGGTATCTGGGTATAGTATTACCTGTGTCGCTGCGGTCAGGGTATCTGGTGTTCAGGTTCTGTGCTGTCAATGTGACCTAAAAAGATTTATAAAACAAAATATGACACAATATAAAATTAATAAAATACTGCACAAATTAAACAAGAAACAAAGTGCATTAGGTGCAAAGTGGTCGCTACTTTCCTCCAGTTTTGAACTAGATGATCCGCCAAGCGCAAGTCTAACACCGTCCTGTTGGGAGAGATCTAGAAGTGTGTGCGGTGTGAAGAGAGCCAGAGAAATCCCAAGAGGCGCATTGTGTGGTGTCAACGTCCAACCTCCGCCAACTCCCCACAGTCACCGCTTACTTCATTTATAGCTTATATTAATCCCGATAGAGGGGGACAGCGGGACTGTCTGTATTACATGTGTTCTGAGAGTGAGAGGACACCGGGACTGTCTGTATTACCTGTGTCCTGATAATGAGGGGACATCAGGACTGTCTGTATTACATGTGTTCTGAGAGTGAGGGGACACCGGGACTGTCTGTATTACGTGTCCTGAGAATGAGGGGACACCGGGACTCTGTATTACATGTGTCCTGAGAGTGAGAGGACACCGGGACTGTGTGTATTACATGTGTCCTGAGAGTGAGAGGACACAGGGACTGTCTGTATTACATGTGTCCTGAGAGTGAGGGGACACCGGGACTGTCTGTATTACATGTGTCCTGAGAGTGAGGGGACACCAGGACTGTCTGTATTACGTGTCCTGAGAATGAGGGGACACCGGGACTGTCAGTATTACATGTGTCCTGAGAGTAAGGGGACACCGGGACTGTCTCTATTACGTTTCCTGAGAATGAGGAGACATCAGGACTGTCTGTATTATATGTGTCCTGAGAGTGAGGGGACACCGGGACTGTGTGTATTACATGTGTCCTGAGAGTGAGGGGACACCGGGACTGTCTGTATTACATGTCCTGAGAATGAGGGGACACCGGGACTGTCTGTATTACATGTGTCCTGAGAGTGAGGGGACACCGGGACTGTCTGTATTACATGTGTCCTGAGAGTGAGGGGACACCGGGACTGTCTGTATTACATGTCCTGAGAATGAGGGGACACCGGGACTGTCTGTATTACATGTGTCCTGAGAGTGAGGGGACAGCGTTACTGTCTGTATTACATGTGTCCTGAGAGTGAGGGGACAGTGGTACTGGCGATATTACGTGTGTGTGTATGTATATATAGGCACAGTGGTTAATATGAGACAGATAGTACATAGCACAGTATTTATTATTAATATATATAGGGTGACACAGTGGTCAGTATTACTGCCTCACAGCACTGGGATCATGCGTTTGATTCCTATCTGTGTGGAGTTTGTATGTTTGTGTGGTTTCCTCCCAAACTCCAAAGACATACTGGTAGGTTAATTGGCTGAATCTTAGTGTGTATCCGTGTTGTAGGTAATACAGATACTGATATTTTCGATAAGTTGCTGATCCTAGGATCAAGTGCTAGGGAAATTACTGTTGTGGATTCTGTTTTGCAGTCTGCTCTAAATTTGTTATCATCACTAAACAGCACATTAGATTCTGTCTTATTAAGCTGGGTACACACCTATGTAATCTTACTTCAGATGCGATTTCTGTAACAATTTCACCAACGGCTGAACGTCCCGATCACCATAACTATTCATGTGTACACACCTACATGATTTACCATCAGATCTGTGCTCCTTGTCGGTCATAACCATCTGCTGTAAAGATGGGGACTCCGTACACACCGATATACAGAGGAAGTGTCGTACAGACGGTGACGGCGGACTCCGTACACACCGATATACAGAGGAAGTGTCGTACAGACGGTGACGGCGGACTCCGTACACACCGATATACAGAGGAAGTGTCGTACAGACGGTGACGGCGGACTCCGTACACACAGATATACAGAGGAAGTGTCGTACAGACGGTGACGGCGGACTCCGTACACACCGATATACAGAGGAAGTGTCGTACAGACGGTGACGGCGGACTCCGTACACACAGATATACAGAGGAAGTGTCGTACAGACGGTGACGGCGGACTCCGTACACACAGATATACAGAGGAAGTGTCGTACAGACGGTGACGGCGGACTCCGTACACACCGATATACAGAGGAAGTGTCGTACAGACGGTGACGGCGGACTCCGTACACACAGATATACAGAGGAAGTGTCGTACAGACGGTGACGGCGGACTCCGTACACACAGATATACAGAGGAAGTGTCGTACAGATGGTGACGGCGGACTCCGTACACAAAGATATACAGAGGAAGTGTCGTACAGACGGTGACGGCGGACTCCGTACACACAGATATACAGAGGAAGTGTCGTACAGACGTGACGGCGGACTCCGTACACACCGATATACAGAGGAAGTGTCGTACAGACGGTGACGGCGGACTCCGTACACACAGATATACAGAGGAAGTGTCGTACAGATGGTGACGGCGGTCACACTTCTAAATGTGTCCGACAACGATCAACCACTGATCGAGACTTTTAGGAAGTTTAAAAACCAAATCAAATGATGTGATGTGTACCATAGAACATGAATGTTGGAGCGTACACACTAATGCGATATCTGTCCAGTCTTTATCATGTGATCTGCACGATAATTGCATATGTGTGTACCCAGCTTAACACTAAGAACATTCAATAATCAGTACTATAATAAGTAAGGTGGATAATATAAACAGTTAATATACAATGTTAAATTATGGTTGTGTAAATAAAGTGGTTCTCAGAATTACAATTGAACTAGTGAACAGTCAGCGAATAAAAAAAACATTAAATACATAAGGGAAACATAATGGTGGTAATTTCACCTTGTTATTTCTGCATCGCTTCCTAGAATTCTACGCATATAAAATGTGCTGGATGTGTGTGTCAGAGAGGACAGAACATTAATTACATATTGGTGTAATGTCAGATCTGTCTGATGTGGTCTCACATGTAACATGAAGTATTGATGACGGAGTGTAAAAGTCAGAGAATGACGGAACTAGTTTTCAACAGAGCTGTTTCATGTGTCTATGGGAAATCTTTAAACATTGAAATCAGCCTTTGAACATTGATTTCAACCCAAACAAGTAATCAGTGCCCCCATCAATGTCCAGCGAGGAGAGAAGATAAAAGTCAGCGGAACGAAGGGACGGAGGAATCTGCCACCTGGAACTTCACAGCATAACCTCACTCATCCCGTGGGCCCCAGGGACCCTCTAATGAGACCCTGGCATGCTGGACACTCTGATAGGTCATTCCCAGACCACGCCCAGCAAACTGTACTCTGACACTGCTCCCATCATAAACCTTTTCTATGATCAGAATAATTATTTTTATAAATATTCATTTTCAACCAGAATATTTTTTTTTACATTACTTAAATAAAGATGCTTTCAATCCATACTGTACATACAAAGTGTTTTCTAGTCTATCTTACTTGCATAGACACATTCTGTACGCTGTGTCTGTCATCACTATCAGTGGCCATTTACACCTGACCTGCAGCGGGCACTAATAACACGTCTGAAACCAGGCGCCGCTACGAGAAGCCCAGAACATCTCTCAGGTCATAGACAGTCAAGGGCGTCATTTGCATTCAGACATGGATTGTATATATGTATATATATTGTAATATGTAATTGTGTTCTTTGGCGCAATGTCCGTCTCTGGCCAGGTAAGATACGCCATACAAACTGACATGAATCAGGCCCCAGTGAGCGGAGCCACTCATGTAGGAACCACAATTAGATTATATACATATTTATATATATATACACACACACACATACACACTATATAAATAAAGAATATAAATAGATTTCATATGCATGAGCTGTGACTTGTGTGTATTTATACATTTTCTTTAGCGTGTTGTGACAAAGAGGCTTATTTGTCTCCTATAGGGAAACAGCTAAACACCCAGCAAGCTGCAGACAGGGTTACATTCCCTCTGGGTACTTCTTCTAGCACACACACATACACACACACACACACAGGTGTACCACATGGGTGTAGTAAATGGTTTGTTGTGTTGTAATTGGCTTTGTAATGCTAAGGTGGAGGATAAAATCACAGTTTGAATTTGTGGGCGGGACCACTGATGCCAGTAAGTGGCCTGCTAGTAGTCGAGATTTAATGATACATTTGCTGGATGACTGCTGTACCATCGCTGACACTGTTTAGCCATCCTGAAAACTGCTAATAAACAGTTAAATGGTTCAGCAAACCTGTGTGAGATTCCAGTGAATGCCGTACCTTATCATAGTGTTTAATTCATCATCATCATCATAATTTATTTATATAGTGCCACTAATTCCGCAGCGCTGTACAGAGAACTCATTCACATCAGTCCCTGCCCCATTGGAGCTTACAGTCTAAATTCACTAATATAGACACACACTCACACACAGACAGACAGACTGAGAGGGAGAGACTAGGGTCAATTTTTTGATAGCAGCCAATTAACCTACTAGTATGTTTTTGGAGTGTGGGAGGAAACCGGAGCACCCGGAGGAAACCCACGCAAACACAGGGAGAACATACAAACTCCTGTCGAAGTCAGCAAATTGGATAAAGTCATTTCAATTAAAGTCTAGCGAACTTGGTTGTCTTTGTCTGAATAGATGCGTACAGTACGCTACGACGTACAAGGGCACGCTGCGGCGTGAAAGGGCGTACGCATCCACTACACGTGGCAGCAACAGTAATCGGTCTTTTACCATACATTCGCACAAACACGCATACTTATAAAATAGCACACATTAATGGTAGTTGCAACACATAGTCAGTTATGTCGAAATATAGTAGTATTTATATGTTATATCAGAGTTACATGCATATTAGTGAAATACACGGAACGGGTTGAAGGAATAACATCATGAGTGGTATCATAATGAACCTTGTCACATATCCTACTGTTTGGTTCACTCTGCGAGGGAATCGCAGAGTGCATACGCAAGTTATGAATGATAGGGAATTATGAACTACTTAAGACTAAGGAATCTTGGCGGGAAGAGCAGAGCATACCCCCTGCAGAGATGACCCCCTCCTTTGGATTCCTCGATCTCACACATCCAGCCCCGGCGCGACTCCGCCCCCGATCTCACACACCCAGCCCCGGCACGACTCCGCCCCCGATCTCACACACCCAGCCCTGGCACGACTCCGCCCCCGATCTCACACACCCAGCCCCGACGCGACTCCGCCCCCGATCTCACACACCCAGCCCCGGCGCGACTCCGCCCCTGATCTCACACACCCAGCCCCGGCGCGACTCTGCCCCCGATCTCACACACCCAGCCCCGGAGCAATAGTCCCAAGAATCTGCCGATGGGTTTATCACCCTCATGTAGAATGTTTCACTCCCTGGTCTTACAATGTACAGTCAACTCCATAAATATTGGGACATCAACACAATTCTCATATTTTGGGCTCTATACACCACCACAATGGATTTGAAATGAAACTAACAAGATGTGCTTTAACTGCAGACTTTCAGCTTTAATTTGAGGGAATTTACACCCAAATCAGGTGAACGGTGTAGGAATTACAATGGTTTCTATATGTGCCTCACACTTTTTAAGGGACCCAAAGTAATGGGACAATCGACTCACAAGCTATTTCATGGACATGTGTGGGCTATTCCCTCGTTATTTCATCATCAATTAAGCAGGTAAAAGATCTGGGGGTAAATGTATCAAGTTTCCCTTTACAAGGCAGCGCCACTTTACATTTAAGCTGCGAAGACGCCGAACTCGCAGGAGTTGACAAAACCGGGGTACGATACATTTACCCCCTGGAGGTGATTCTAGGTGTGACATTTGCATTTGGAATCTGTTGCTGTCGACTCTCAATAAGAGATCCAAAGAGCTGTCACTATCAGTGAAGCAAGCCATCATTAGGCTGAGAAATCAAAACAAACCCATCAGAGAGATAGCAAAAACATTAGGTGTGACCAAATCAACTGTTTGGAACATTCTTAAAAAGAAAGAACGCACCGGAGAGCTCAGCAACACCAATAGACCCGAAGACCACAGAAAACAACTGTGGTGGATGACAGAATATTTTTTTCCCTGGTGAAGAAAAACCCCTTCACAACAGTTGGCCAAATCAAGAAGACTCTCCAGGAGGTAGGTGTATATGTGCCAAAGTCAACAATCAAGAGAAGACTTCACAAGAGTGAATATAGAGGGTTCACCACAAGATGTAAACCATTTGTGAGCCACAAAAACAGGAAGACCAGATTAGAGTTTGCCAAACAACATCTAAAAAAACCATTACAGTTCTGGAACAACATCCTATGGACAGATGAGACAAAGATCAACTTGTACCAGAGTGATGGGAAGAGAAGAGTATGGAGAAGGAAAGGAACTGTTCATGATCCAAAACATACCACCTCATCAGTGAAGCATGGTGGTGGTAGTGTCATGGCGTGGACATGAATGGCTGTCAATGGAACCAGGGGCGGATCTAGACAACTGCTTTACCCCGGGCGATTTTAGGGGGGCGATTTAGGCCCCACCCCCTTTCTGATTTCTAAGGCTGCCGGCGGCTGCACACTATGTGCAGGTCCGCTCGGCAGTGACAGTGTGCTGCCCGGCTGCTCTGATTGTGTTTTAAACACAATCAGAGCAGCCGGGCAGCACACTGTCACTGCTGAACGGACCTGCACAGTGTGCAGCTGTCGGCAGCAAGCCCCTGCTAGGGGGGGCGACCCTGGATCCGCCACTGAATGGAACTGGTTCCCTTGTATTTATTGATGATGTGACTGCTGACAGGATGAATTCTGAAGTGTTTCGGGCAATATTATCTGTTCATATTCAGTCAAATGCTTCAGAACTCATTGAACAGCGCTTCACAGTGCAGATGGACATTGACCCGAAGCATACTGCAAAAGTAACCAAAGAGTTTTTTAAGGCTAACAAGTGGAATGTTATGCAATGGCCAAGTCAATCACCTGACCTGAATCCGATTGAATATGCATTTCACTTGCTGAAGACAAAACTAAAGGGAAAATGCCCCAAGAACAAGCAGGAACTGAAGACATTTGCAGTAGAGGCCTGGCAGAGCATCACCAGGGATGAAACCCAGCGTCTGGTGATGTCTATGCGTTCCAGACTTCAGGCTGTAATTGACTGCAAAGGATTTGCAACAAAGTATTAAAAAGTGAAAGTTTGATGTAGGATTGCAGGGGCGAACGGAGGATTGTCGGGGGGGGGGCTTCCCCCCCGACCCCCCAAAAAAAACCACCCCCCCCGCGCATGCGCAGCAGCTCCGTTTCTTCAGCGCCCGCGGTGCTGTATACACTACAGCACCGCCGCGGACGCTTCTTTGACAGCGCCGCGGCTGCTGTATAGGACAGTGCAGCTATAGCGGCCACTTAGCTAGCGCAGGGGGGGGGTTTCTGGAGACTCAGAAACCCCCCCTGCGTGCGCCACTGGATTGTTTAATTTGTCCCATTACTTTTGGTCCCTTAAAAGTGGGAGGCACATATAGAAAGAGTTGTAATTCCTACACCGTTCACCTGATTTGGATGTAAATTCCCTCAAATTAAAGCTGAAAGTCTGCAGTTAAAGCACATCTTGTTAGTTTCATTTCAAATCCATTGTGGTGGTGTATAGAGCCCAAAATATGAGAATTGTCTCGATGTCCCAATATTTATGGACTTGACTGTATAGTCTGAAGGATTGCACGTTAATATAACAACCAGCAGCTTGGCTGGGATGTTATGTCTAGCATACATCTATATATAAGGTGTTATGTCCTCATGTAGCCAGTGTCAGGGTCATCTGACTATTGTAACAGTCCTCTGTTAGGAAAAGAGAAGGTGGCGAACTACATGCATCTGCTTCCTAATATAACATCTAATACTACATAGTAATACATACTAGTACTACATTTACTGCTGCTGCTGATAAGTATTTTATTTGCTGGTTATTATGATGCAATTGTATAAGGCGAAATAAAAAATGATGTTTTGATTTTATATTCTGGTTTAAGTCAATTTCTAATTATCAGCCCTGCTTGGTTGTAGCACAATAACTGGGACTAACATCCAATATCCCAACGCTGTTTATATTTCTGTTTATTTATTGGTTACAGCACTTTGTAGCAGACAGGAGAGGCTGCCAGAGCTACAGACTGAACAGAGTACTCTACTATCTTTCCTCCCAGCACTGGGGTCATGAGTTCAATTCCCGGCCATGGCCTTATCTGTGGGGAGTTTGTATGTTCTCCCCGTGCTTGCCTGGGTTTCCTCCAGGTGCTCCGGTTATTGGCTGCTATCAAACTGACCCTAGTCTGTCTGTGTATGTCTCTGTGTGTGTATATTAGGGAACTTAGACTGTAAGCTCCAATGGGACAGGGACTGTTGCGAGCGAGTCTCTGTAGAGCGCTGCAGATTTAGTGGCGCTATATAAATCATACTTGCCAACTCTCCCGGAATGTCCGGGAGACTCCCGGATTCGGGATGGGTCTCCCGGACTTACGGGAGTGTATGGCAATCTCTCGCATCTGCCCACTTCTGAGTTAAGTGGGCAGAATTAGGTCCAAAATGCAGCGATTCTCTGGGAATTGCAGCATTTGGCCCCGCCCCCACATCATTACGTCATGGGGCCAAAATGACACGATATTCAGATCCCCGCCTCCCGCACGCCCACCTTCCCCCAGCAGCCAACTACAAGAAGTTGGCAAGTATGATATAAATAACTGGTGATGATGGCAATGGCGTGTGTATGTGTTTCTGTGTGTAGGTGCACACGAGTGTGTGTATATGTGCGTGTGTGTGTAGGTAGGTGTGTGTAATATATATATATATATAAGCTCCATTGGGGAGGGACTGACGTGGATGATTACATACTCTCTGTACAGTGCTGCATAATGTTTACAATAATGTTTCATAACTGGAAATATATATTTGGGGGCTCTATGCCCATTACTACACGTTAAATGTTCCCCACTTGTTATGTGTATCGCAGTTATCTCGCACTGAGATATATTATGCACAGCTGAGCAGTCATTGTGCTTCCATCTAGAAGTTACTAATGACATATCAGCTTCTGTACTAAGTGACACCATCACTATGAACTGTGACTCTACTGAGGGGGCTACACGCTGGAGCTGGCAGCCATCTTGTTGTAGCTCCCACCAACAGCGAGTACAATAATAATCAGGGTAATGCAATTATCCTAAGGACATAAACAAGACCGTGTTCTCCACAATGAACAGACTAATGTGTCAACGAATCCAAACCACCTGAGTCAGCAACGAGCCCCCTCCACATCTGGCTGCTCAGATCAATAGAGGACACAACGTAAACACAATAATCACATTAACACAAGCAGGTAATGATATTAGGGACGCAGTCAGTCAGTCCGTGTACGCTCCAGGTCTGAGACATGAGAGAAGCTCTGCTAACCCTGCTAATATGGCAGCATCATAATATAGGACCCGATTCATTAAGGAACTTAGGAAAGAAATCTCTTACTTAAGTCTCCTGGACAAAACCATGTTAAAATGAAAGGGGGTGACAATTAGTTTTCTATTTTGCACATAAGTTAAATACGGTCTGTTTTTCATGTAGCACACAAATATCAACTTTAAATTTCACTGTACAAATAAACTATAAAGTATTTGTGTGCTACATGAAAAAACAGTCAGTATTTAACTTATGTGCAAAATAGAAAACTATTTGTCACCCCCTTTCAATTTAACATGGTTTTGTCCAGGAGACTTAAGTAAGAGATTTCTTGCCTAAGTTCCTTAATGAATCAGCCCATAATCAGCATCTGACATGTTGGATGTTACCAGTTATTGCTGTGTGCACGGGTTCATCTTCCGACTGCACTAATAGACCCCATAGATGCCAGACATTATCCAAAAAGGCTCCTTATAAATAAATAATAATCTGGTGGCCAAACAGGACATTTATTGCATTGCACAGGAGCTTGCACCGGATCAGCCGGTGTGTAGCCAGCTTAACTCTTTAGTACATGTCCTCAAAGATTACTAACAAATGAAGGGGGCATAAAAGCTATTAATTCATAGGTGGCATTCATTTACTGCAATGTCCCTCATAGTATAGTGCCTGCGTCCGCAGGGCGCTTCACAGAAGTCTCAGCTTATTTTTCCTCGCACCTCATAGAGGTGAGTGGAGATTTTACTGTAGTAACTGAATTCCCCTGCAAACATTTATTAAAGCAATTTGTAATTGTGCAAGTAGATAAAACCAGGTGTACTCACGAAATAGAGTCTTGCGACACTATATCTGATAACGCAGGAAAATCTGTTAGGAGATCTCATTCCTGGAGACGCCACCGATATCCGCTATATGTAGGACATCCAAATCCTGAAGACTCCCCTGAGGAGGCGAGATCCACCATATGCTGATGATCTTCTTACCAGTATATATAAGGGTGGCATGGAATTGATGTTTGACATCTCCTTGGAAAAAGCTTAACCGTATATTTCCCAAACTGCAGGTTTGAAAAAAATGTTGCCTCTAGCAACCAATCAGATTCTAGCTGTCATCTTGTAGAATGTACTAAATAAATAAAAGCTAGAATCTGATTGGTTGCTATAAGTCACTTTTCCAAACCCGCAGTTTAGTAAGTCTAGCCCTTAGTCAATTAAATGTCCATTAAACCTACAATGTAATTTACTGTACATAAAACAGGTCATTACCTATATACACAGAGCGTATCAGAAATATTAGTATAAGATAGTCAGGAGGGGAGATGCCCTTTGTGTAATTGGAGAACACCACACGACTCCTTTCTGTACCAAATATGGCCGATATTAGACAGATGGCAGTAAAGTAAATATCGAGCTGAATTCTGAACCCTGTCCTAGGTATAAGAACACAACTATACACAACTATAACTTATTGTTCCAGAAAGTTGATGTTCAGTTAAATGACCCTTTTAGCCAAAACTGGAAAACATTTGATGGGTGATGTAGGGACAATTCCTCTCACCCTGCAAGTTGTCCACGACTAACATGATGACAGAGTGAAAACCTTCTCTGCCTACAGTCTAAGACGTCAGAAAACGTTGATCCGTTGTTGTAGTCACCGATATGATCGTACGTCATACTATATTCACAGAGCTGAAAGTTGTCTGAGAACTTGGAGGGTCACAGGGCCAAACCGACAGCCAGATGAAGCCTCTGGCACTTCACCCAGGTGGGTCAAACAGCAGAACAGGCCACAACGGCCGCAGGTGGCCGCACTTGACACATCTTGAAGCAACTACAAATGCGCAGAGTGTGGAGTCTTCTGTCAGATGTGCTAATTACACACAACGATCGGGATGTTGCTGAGAGGCCTCTGTAGGGTCCACTCTCAGAAGGATTCGTAATAGACCAGCTCTGATATACATAAAGCTGAGTTCTTCTACGTTATCAACAGCTTCTGCTTCACCTCTATGATGAAGAAACAGGGACATCGCAGACCTCTCGATAATTATAAGATAAAGAAGCTGATTCACTAACATTGTGGTACTGGATAGTCTGAGTGGTACAACAATATAAATTATTTATTTTTCCCAGTTAATTCTATAAACCAGCCAGAAGTGTGGGAACATTACTGAATGTTTTCTCAGGTAACATAGATACAGAATATAGGGACTACATCCCACATTGGGACTCTCTCTCTTTTGCTGTCACTTTTGTTTCCCTGTCAGGTATTTGAAGGACGACTTGTCGATCGAGGTTTACGTTGAGAACAATGTGGATTATTCCATGGTATAGAAAACTGTGTTAGTTATGGGGATCAAAGATGAACAGTGGTCCTTGAGGACTTCTGAAGCCCCCTCTCATGGTGCCATGGTCAGAGTGTATAGCTACCAGCCAGGAGCTGGTGTGATTACTGGTATTGTAGCCAAACGTTCACTTCTAACATCAACTCCAGCTAATGACGCACAGAACTCTGCACAATACTGAGGCCTTTAACTAATATTTTGCTGATTACTAACCAAATTGGAATTTACATAATAAAATCAAACACAAACGACCCAAATGATCATCTTTCAGGGTATATTAACGTACGGATGGAATGATAGCAGCAAGGTCACCTTATCTGGAGAAGAAAGATAAAAGCATCACATACACCCCATGTGCACACCCCTGAACCCGGCTTCTGAGCACCGGAGAGGATTTACTACTACCCAGAAGACTCATGTACAGGACACGGAGGGGCTGTCATGACACGGAGATGCTGTCGTGACACGTAGAGACTAGCCTCCGTCATGAAGGGCTATCTGGATTTCTTAGACAGGAATATTAGGACAGAGATGCTGACATCACCCAGGGGCAGATACCGATCCCATTATACAATATTTCTCCTCTCTCACTAGGGTACGTGCTGCTCACAGGGGAGAACTCGGCTGTGGTGAAAACTATCCCACCCCCAGAGAGTGATGTTCCTGTAGGCCAGTCTCTGACATGGCCGCTTGCCACGTACTCTGAGTTATCTGGAGATTCCTCACGTGTCATCAGATTCACTGCACATGTGTTGCCAGTAGCTGATTTATTAAAACACTGAATCATTTTCTTCCTTTTCATCCTGGGGCTTTTAAAAGCAATAATGGGCCGGTAATGCTGCAGAGATAATGTGCTGCAGATACACATCGTGGCGAGGTGTCATACGATCACGTAGAATGAATCCACATGTTGGCCTGAGGTGGCACAAAGCCTGGACCCCGGAGAGAAAGAGCGTAGATGGGAAGAGAATCTGTAGTCACAATATGACACAAATCCGTATGTTCAGCAGCTCAGTTCAGTGGTCATCACACCTGCACTATGCATTGTATACAATTAGATGACCCCCCAATCATCATCATCACACCTGCACTATGCATTGTATACAATTAGAGAACCCCCCCATCATCATCATCATCACACCTGCACTATGCATTGTATACAATTAGAGAACCCCCCCATCATCATCATCATCACACCTGCACTATGCATTGTATACAATTAGAGGACCCCCCCATCATCATCATCAACATCACACCTGCACTATGCATTGTATACAATTAGATGACCCCCCCCCCCATCATCATCATCACACCTGCACAATGCATTGTATACAATTAGATGACCCCCCCATCATCATCATCACACCTGCACTTTGCATTGTATACATTTAGAGGACCCCCCATCATCATCATCATCACACCTGCACTATGCATTGTATACAATTAGATGACCCCCCCATCATCATCATCATCACACCTGCACTATGCATTGTATACAATTAGATGACCCCCCCATCATCATCATCATCATCACACCTGCACTATGCATTGTATACAATTAGATGACCCCCCCATCATCACACCTGCACTTTGCATTGTATACAATTAGATGACCCCCCCATCATCATCATCACACCTGCACTTTGCATTGTATACAATTAGAGGACCCCCCCATCATCATCATCATCACACCTGCACTATGCATTATATACAATTAGAGAACCCCCCTATCATCATCATCACACCTGCACTATGCATTGTATACAATTAGATGACCCCCCCATCATCATCATCACACCTGCACTATGCATTGTATACAATTAGAGAACCCCCCCCCCACCATCATCATCATCACCACGCACCCACATAGTCACATTCTTACCAGTTTCTGAGTAGCAGCATAAGACAGTGTTCCTGGTCGGTCTCATGATCACGGCTACTCAGGCTAGAAATCAGCAACATTGGTAAAGACGCGAGACACCCACCTGTTATAAGAGGAATCTCTTATCTTCTTATACCGCAACATGTGTGGGCCCCATCATACGTGGGCCGGCAGAATCTGTTCTTTTTATAAAGAAGATTATATTTTGCACAATAAAGGTAATAAGTGTCCAAAGCAAAAAGAAAAGAAAAGAAAAAATAAAAACAGTCAGATGTATCCCTATTTTATTCTATAATGAGAGGAAACGTTATTCTGTGCTCAGAGTCACATTTTCCTGTATATTTATTATACTGACATCAGTGAGCACTAACTTGTTTAATCTGCTAAACTAAATACATATAGAGCTCACGACACACCCTGCCCACGTGCAACATATCCTTACTACACAACACACCCTGCCCACGTGCAACATATCCTTACTACACAACACACCCTGCCCACGTGCAACATATCCTTACTACACAACACACTCTGCCCACGTGCAACATATCCTTACTACACAACACACTCTGCCCACGTGCAACATATCCTTACTACACAACACACTCTGCCCACGTGCAACATATCC
Organism: Mixophyes australis; assembly: GCA_036250195.1. Classification (NCBI taxonomy): domain Eukaryota; kingdom Metazoa; phylum Chordata; class Amphibia; order Anura; family Limnodynastidae; genus Mixophyes; species Mixophyes australis. Next base: position 1,185,510 of record JAVHZZ010000006.1, read on the forward strand.
TTACTACACAACACTGGCTTGGGTGTATTCCAGGAGAAAACTTCCTACCCAAATGCTTACTGCCAAATGGTTTGGCCTGGGCCCCTTAGTTCTAGTGAAGGGAAATCCTAATACTACAGCATACAATGACAGTCTAGAGAATTGTGTGCTCCCAACTTTGTGGTAACAAGTTGGCCCTTTCCTGCTTCAGCATGACATTGCCCCCGTGCACAAAGCGAGGTCCATCAAAAGATTTTGGTGTGGAAAACGTGACTGGTCTGCACAGAGCCCTGACCCCAAGCTCATCGAGCACCTGAGGGATGAACTGGAACACCAACTGCGAGCCAACATCAGTGCCGACCTCACTATCGCCCAACATCAGTGCCGACCTCACTATCGCCCAACATCAGTGCCGACCTCACTATCACCCAACATCAGTGCCGACCTCACTATCACCCAACATCAGTGCCGACCTCACTATTGCCCAACATCAGTGCCCGACCTCACTATCGCCCAACATCAGTGCCGACCTCACTATCACCCAAAATCAGTGCCCAACCTCACTATCACCCAACACCAGTGCCCGACCTCACTATCGCCTAAAATCAGTGCCCTACCTCACTATCGCCCATCATCAGTGCAGACCTCACTATCGCCCAACATCAGTGCCCGACTTCACTATCGCCCAACATCAGTGCCGACCTCACTATCGCCCAACATCAGTGCCCGACTTCACTATCGCCCAACATCAGTGCCGACCTCACTATCGCCCAACATCAGTGCCCGACTTCACTATCGCCCAACATCAGTGCCCGACTTCACTATCGCCCAACATCAGTGCCGACCTCACTATCGCCCAACATCAGTGCCGACCTCACTATCACACAACATCAGTGCCGACCTCACTATCGCCCACCATCAGTGCCCGACCTCACTATCGCCCAACATCAGTGCCGACCTCACTATCGCCCAACATCAGTGCCCGACTTCACTATCACCCAACATCAGTGCCGACCTCACTATCGCCCAACATCAGTGCCCGACTTCACTATCGCCCAACATCAGTGCCGACCTCACTATCACCCAACATCAATGCCCGACATCACTATCACCCAACATCAGTGCCCGACATCACTATCACCCAACATCAGTGCCCGACCTCACTATCACCCAACATCAGTGCCTGACATCACTATCACCCAACATCAGTGCCCGACATCACTATCACCCAACATCAGTGCCCGACCTCACTATCACCCAACATCAGTGCCTGACATCACTATCACCCAACATCAGTGCCCGACCTCACTATCACCCAACATCAGTGCCTGACATCACTATCACCCAACATCAGTGCCCGACATCACTATCACCCAACATCAGTGCCGACCTCACTATCGCCCAACATCAGTGCCGACCTCACTATCGCCCAACATCAGTGCCGACCTCACTATTGTCCAACATCAGTGCCGACCTCACTATCACCCAACATCAGTGCCGACCTCACTATTGCCCAACATCAGTGCCCGACCTCACTATCGCCCAACATCAGTGCCGACCTCACTATCACCCAAAATCAGTGCCCAACCTCACTATCACCCAACACCAGTGCCCGACCTCACTATCGCCTAAAATCAGTGCCCTACCTCACTATCGCCCATCATCAGTGCAGACCTCACTATCGCCCAACATCAGTGCCCGACTTCACTATCGCCCAACATCAGTGCCGACCTCACTATCGCCCAACATCAGTGCCCGACTTCACTATCGCCCAACATCAGTGCCGACCTCACTATCGCCCAACATCAGTGCCCGACTTCACTATCGCCCAACATCAGTGCCCGACTTCACTATCGCCCAACATCAGTGCCGACCTCACTATCGCCCAACATCAGTGCCGACCTCACTATCACACAACATCAGTGCCGACCTCACTATCGCCCACCATCAGTGCCCGACCTCACTATCGCCCAACATCAGTGCCGACCTCACTATCGCCCAACATCAGTGCCCGACTTCACTATCACCCAACATCAGTGCCGACCTCACTATCGCCCAACATCAGTGCCCGACTTCATTATCGCCCAACATCAGTGCCGACCTCACTATTGCCCAACATCAGTGCCCGACTTCACTATCGCCCAACATCAGTGCCCGACTTCACTATCGCCCAACATCAGTGCCGACCTCACTATCGCCCAACATCAGTGCCGACCTCACTATCACACAACATCAGTGCCGACCTCACTATCGCCCACCATCAGTGCCCGACCTCACTATCGCCCAACATCAGTGCCGACCTCACTATCACACAACATCAGTGCCGACCTCACTATCGCCCACCATCAGTGCCCGACCTCACTATCGCCCAACATCAGTGCCGACCTCACTATCGCCCAACATCAGTGCCCGACTTCACTATCACCCAACATCAGTGCCGACCTCACTATCGCCCAACATCAGTGCCCAACCTCACTAACATCCAACATCAGTGCCCGACCTCACTATCACCCAACATCAGTGCCGACCTCACTATCGCCCAACATCAGTGCCCGACTTCACTATCGCCCAACATCAGTGCCGACCTCACTATCGCCCAACATCAGTGCCGACCTCACTATCGCCCAACATCAGTGCCGACCTCACTATCGCCCAACATCAGTGCCCGACTTCACTATCGCCCAACATCAGTGCCCGACTTCACTATCGCCCAACATCAGTGCCGACCTCACTATCGCCCAACATCAGTGCCGACCTCACTATCACACAACATCAGTGCCGACCTCACTATCGCCCACCATCAGTGCCGACCTCACTATCGCCCACCATCAGTGCCCGACCTCACTATCGCCCAACATCAGTGCCGACCTCACTATCGCCCAACATCAGTGCCCGACCTCACTATCACCCAACATCAGTGCCCGACTTCACTATCACCCACCATCAGTGCCCGACCTCACTATCGCTCAACATCAGTGCCCGACCTCACTATCGCTCAACATCAGTGCCGACCTCATTATCGCCCAACATCAGTGCCCGACCTCACTATCACCCAACATCAGTGCCGACCTCACTATCACCCAACATCAGTGTCCGACCTCACTATTGTCCAACATCAGTGCCCGACCTCACTATCGTCCACCATCAGTGCCCGACCTCACTATCACCCAACATCAGTACCCAACCTCACTATCACACAACATCAGTGCCGACCTCACTATCACACAACATCAGTGCCGACCTCATTATCGCCCAACATCAGTGCCCGACCTCACTATCGCCCAACATCAGTGCCGACCTCACTATCGCCCAACATCAGTGCCCGACTTCACTATCACACAACATCAGTGCCGACCTCAATATCGCCCAATATCAGTGCCCGACCTCACTATCGCCCAACATCAGTGCCGACCTCGCTATCGCCCAACATCAGTGCCCGACCTCACTATCGCCCAACATCAGTGCCCGACCTCACTATCACCCAACATCAGTGCCCGACCTCACTATCACCCAACATCAGTGCCGACCTCACTATCACCCAAAATCAGTGCCCAACCTCACTATCACCCAGCATCAGTGCCCGACCTCACTATCACCCAACATCAGTGCCGACCTCACTATCACCCAAAATCAGTGCCCAACCTCACTATCGCCCAACATCAGTGCCCGACCTCACTATCACCCAACATCAGTGCCCGACCTCACTATCACCCAACACCAGTGCCCGACCTCACTATCGCCCACCATCAGTGCAGACCTCACTATCGCCCAACATCAGTGCCGACCTCACTATCGCCCAACATCAGTGCCCGACCTCACTATCACCCAACATCAGTGCCGACCTCACTATCACCCAAAATCAGTGCCCAACCTCACTATCACCCAACACCAGTGCCCGACCTCACTATCGCCCACCATCAGTGCAGACCTCACTATCGCCCAACATCAGTGCCGACCTCACTATCGCCCAACATCAGTGCCGACCTCACTATCACCCAACATCAGTGCCCGACCTCACTATCACCCAACATCAGTGCCGACCTCACTATCACCCAAAATCAGTGCCCAACCTCACTATCACCCAACACCAGTGCCCGACCTCACTATCACCCAACATCAGTGCCGACCTCACTATCACCCAAAATCAGTGCCCAACCTCACTATCACCCAACACCAGTGCCCGACCTCACTATCGCCCACCATCAGTGCAGACCTCACTATCGCCCACCATCAGTGCAGACCTCACTATCGCCCAACATCAGTGCCGACCTCACTATCGCCCAACATCAGTGCCGACCTCACTATCGCCCAACATCAGTGCCCGACCTCACTATCGCCCAACATCAGTGCCCGACTTCACTATCGCCCAACATCAGTGCCCGACCTCACTATCGCCCAACATCAGTGTGACCTCACTATCACCCAACATCAGTGCCCGACCTCACTATCGTCCAACATCCGTGCCCGACCTCACTAATGCTCTTGTGGCTGAATGGATGTGAATCCCTGTATCCATGTATCATAATCTAGTAGAAAGCCTGCCCAGAAGAGTGGAATCTGTAGTTGCTGCATATTAATGCCCTTGATTTTGTAATGAGATGTTCAACAAGCACATACGGATGTGATGTTCCTGTGTCCATATACTTTTGGACTTGTAATATGTAGAAGCATGTATGTAAGATTACTTGGGCAAAACAGTGCTCCCTTCAGTGTCTTTGGAATGACATCACCACATTAAAATTGTGAAGTTCATCCTTTACTTGTATAGAGTATCACCAAAGACATCATTACCCGCCCCCCAGCTTCGCCCAATATAAGGATAACACTGGGTATCACTGGACTGCCCCCCCCCCCCCCCCCCATTACTATTGCCCTCTACTTTCTGCATCTTGATGGGTATTGTTCTGTGTGTTCATCAGAAGGTGATAGAAAGCGGAAGTGTACCAAAAATTATTATGGTTCCATGTTCAGAAAATGATAACCCCAATATAAGGGGCATTTATACACGGGGACTGATACTTGCAATTACTCGATATCCATAATTATACAGATCACATACCATGAACGATATCATACAAAGCTCTCCTACAAACAGGCGGAAGCTCTCCTACAAACAGGCGGAAGCTGTCCCATATTATATATTTAAGCTCTCCTATAACAGACGGAGGCTCTCCTATATTATATATGGAAGCTCTCCTATAACAGGCGGAAGCTCTCCTATATTATAAATGTAAGTTCTCCTATAACAGACGGAAGCTCTCCTATATTATATATGGAAGTTCTCCTATAACAGACGGAAGCTCTCCTATATTATATATGGAAGCTCTCCTATAACAGATGGAAGCTCTCCTATATTATATATGGAAGCTCTCCTATCTACTATATAAATGCCTAGTGGCGTGTGTGGTAAAAAAAAAAAACAAGCTGCAGCGCCACCTGCTGGGCAGAGTTATACACTGACCTATATATTTCTTGAAGGAGAAGTGACAGTTGGGAGTGGTTGGTGGTTGCCGGGGGGTGACAGTGGGGAGTTTTTAACACCTTAAGTAGCTTGATGAAGGATGTGGCGATGAAGATGAAGGATGAGGTGATGGAGAAAAATGATGAGGTGGTGACATGTGGACAAAACCACGTGAAAAAAGGGCGCTAGCGTCGGGAAGTATCGCTCTTCCCCTGAGGAGGCCTGGGCTAGGCCCAAATGCATGACAAGAACCTTTTTAACACCTTAAGTAGCTTGATTTGACTAGAATGCATGAGTATCTTGCACGGGTTAACTTGTCTAATATATATAAGCCTAGTGGCGTGTGTTAGTGTGTGTGTGTGTGTGTGTGTAAAAAACTATTTTCTCAGAAAGGGCTCATCTAATTGACCTGAAATTTGGTATACTGACATTATTTGACAAAAAAATTATAATAGTGAAGTCAGTTAACTTCCATCATCCCTCCTTCCCCCCATGGGAGGGGTAGTAAAGGCTAAATTTACCAGTTGAGGGCTCAAACTCTTGACCGTGTGGGTATTTATTTACCAGAGCCTGTGTTTGGTCATGGACAATTGTATGTCGCATTTTCACGAGTACGGAGAAGCAGTGATGTGAAAGTGCAGGTTATGAATACTGCCCTTCAAGGAAGACTGATTGAGCACAGCGATAAGGTGTTTAGCAGAAACGTTGTGTATCGAGAGGTTTTAGAACAGTAAGACGATGGAGATTAAGGATGTGGCGAGGAAGATGAAGGATGAGGTGATGGAGAAGAATGATGAGGTGGTGACATGTGGACAAAACCACGTTAAAAAAGGGCGCTTACGTCGGGAAGTAACGCTCTTCCCCTGAGGAGGCCTGGCCTAGCCCCAAATGCATGACAAGAACCTTTTTAACACCTTAAGTAGCTTGATTTGACTAGAATGCATGAGTATCATGCACGGGTTAACTTGTATTATATATGGAAGCTCTCCTATATTATATATGGAAGCTCTCCTATATTATATATGGAAGCTCTCCTATATTATATATGGAAGTTCTCCCATATTATATATGGAAGCTCTCCTATAACAGATGGAAGCTCTCCTACAAACAGGCGGAAGCTCTCCCATATTATATATGGAAACTCTCCTATAACAGACGGAAGCTCTCCTACAAACAGGCGAAAGCTCTCCCATATTATATATGGAAACTCTCCTATAACAGACGGAAGCTCTCCTACAAACAGGCGGAAGCTGTCCCATATTATATATAGAAGCTCTCCTATAACAGACTGAGGCTCTCCTATATTATATATGGAAGCTCTCCTATAACAGGCGGAAGCTCTCATATATTATATATGGAAGCTCTCCTACAAACAGGCGGAAGCTCTCCCATATTATATATAGAAGCTCTCCTATAACAGACGGAAGCTCTACTATATTATATATGGAAGTTCTCCTATATTATATATGGAAGCTCTCCTATATTATAAATGGAAGCTCTCCTATATTATATATGGAAGCTCTCCTATATTATATATGGAAGCTCTCCTATATTATATATGGAAGTTCTCCTATAATAAACAGCACATAGATATACAGCAGCCTGCGCAGAATATCACCCATACAGATGGACATTACACGTTGACGCTCCATCTGTCAGTCACATCACCTTGTGCTTAGTACAAAGTCACATCACTCGACACAAAGCCCCGCTCTGCCTTTTATCTCTTCTCACAGTGCTTTATAGCCTGTATTCAGCGTAGCGTTGGATGGTCAGATGCCCCCTGCATTTACAGGCATTTTCTCTACAGGTTACCTTTTATGCACTTAATACAATAATCTCTGATTGTCAAGTACAATAGCTCAATGCCATAGTCCTGGTAAGTGCTCAGTACAACCTCCATCCTACTACACATACAGCAGCATAACTAGTCCTGGTTAGTGGGTATTACAGCCTCCACATTAGTACATAGAGGTATAACTAGTTCTGGTTAGTGGGTATTACAGCCCCCACATTAGTACATAGAGGTATAACTAGTCCTAGTTAGTGGGTATTACAGCCCCCACATCAGTACATAGAGGTATAACTAGTCCTAGTTAGTGGGTATTACAGCCCCCACATTAGTACATAGAGGTATAACTAGTTCTGGTTAGTGGGTATTACAGCCTCCACATTAGTACATAGAGGTATAACTAGTTCTGGTTAGTGGGTATTACAGCCCCCACATCAGTACATAGAGGTATAACTAGTCCTAGTTAGTGGGTATTACAGCCCCCACATTAGTACATAGAGGTATAACTAGTTCTGGTTAGTGGGTATTACAGCCTCCACATCAGTACATAGAGGTATAACTAGTTCTGGTTAGTGGGTATTACAGCCTCCACATCAGTACATAGAGGTATAACTAGTTCTGGTTAGTGGGTATTACAGCCCCCACATCAGTACATAGAGGTATAACTAGTTCTGGTTAGTGGGTATTACAGCCTCCACATTAGTACATAGAGGTATAACTAGTTCTGGTTAGTGGGTATTACAGCCCCCACATCAGTACATAGAGGTATAACTAGTCCTAGTTAGTGGGTATTACAGCCCCCACATTAGTACATAGAGGTATAACTAGTTCTGGTTAGTGGGTATTACAGCCTCCACATCAGTACATAGAGGTATAACTAGTTCTGGTTAGTGGGTATTACAGCCTCCACATCAGTACATAGAGGTATAACTAGTTCTGGTTAGTGGGTATTACAGCCCCCACATCAGTACATAGAGGTATAACTAGTTCTGGTTAGTGGGTATTACAGCCTCCACATTAGTACATAGAGGTATAACTAGTTCTGGTTAGTGGGTATTACAGCCCCCACATCAGTACATAGAGGTATAACTAGTTCTGGTTAGTGGGTATTACAGCCTCCACATCAGTACATAGAGGTATAACTAGTCCTAGTTAGTGGGTATTACAGCCCCCACATTAGTACATAGAGGTATAACTAGTCCTAGTTAGTGGGTATTACAGCCCCCACATCAGTACATAGAGGTATAACTAGTCCTGGTTAGTGGGTATTACAGCCCCCACATCAGTACATAGAGGTATAACTAGTCCTGGTTAGTGGGTATTACAGCCCCCACATCAGTACATAGAGGTATAACTAGTCCTAGTTAGTGGGTATTACAGCCCCCACATTAGTACATAGAGGTATAACTTGTCCTGGTTAGTGGGTATTACAGCCTCCACATCAGTACATAGAAGTATAACTAGTCCTAGTTAGTGGGTATAACAGCCTCCACATCAGTACATAGAGGTATAACTAGTTCTGGTTAGTGGGTATTACAGCCCCCACATTAGTACATAGAGGTATAACTAGTCCTAGTTAGTGGGTATTACAGCCTCCACATCAGTACATAGAGGTATAACTAGTTCTGGTTAGTGGGTATTACAGCGTCCACATCAGTACATAGAGGTATAACTAGTCCTAGTTAGTGGGTATTACAGCCCCCACATCAGTACATAGAGGTATAACTAGTTCTGGTTAGTGGGTATTACAGCCTCCACATCAGTACATAGAGGTATAACTAGTCCTAGTTAGTGGGTATTACAGCCTCCACATCAGTACATAGAGGTATAACTAGTCCTAGTTAGTGGGTATTACAGCCTCCACATCAGTACATAGAGGTATAACTAGTTCTGGTTAGTGGGTATTACAGCCTCCACATCAGTACATAGAGGTATAACTAGTCCTAGTTAGTGGGTATTACAGCCCCCACATTAGTACATAGAGGTATAACTAGTTCTGGTTAGTGGGTATTACAGCCTCCACATCAGTACATAGAGGTATAACTAGTTCTGGTTAGTGGGTATTACAGCCTCCACATCAGTACATAGAGGTATAATTAGTTCTGGTTAGTGGGTATTACAGCTGTCTGACACACAGTCCTTCCCTCCATCTGGGACACTTGACAGAAGGATACTAAGGCTTACCACTAATCTAGTATTCCCAGAGCCATTACATGTCCAGAGTGCAGGGAGCCTGAGAACATTCCCTTGATGGCAATACAGACCGTTCTCAGTTCCATGTAACAACATAAAATAAATCCAGCCCCCGACCTGCCCCAGCAGGTGAACAAACACTCGGCCCTTCACTTGGGTTTGGTTTATATTACCCCTCATTCTGTCAGAGGTTGGAGAGAAGGAAGCGCTGATGATATCACACTAATGAATGAAGCCTGTGTAGCCAGCAGTAACCATACAATAATATCCCACAATGCTCACGTCGCCCCCTGCTGGCTGTCCTATAACAAGAAAGGGTCAGACTCCCCTAGTGGGTCAGCCCCTGTACAAACACAAACAGCGGGGGACAGGCGCAGAGAGGTCCCTTAAAATACAAGTAGTTCAATCACATCTACAGCAGATCAAACGCTCTTTCATTTTAACCCCCAGAACTCTGAGCGGGGGCTTCAGTTGACACTTTGTTTAATAACGTTAAGTACCCAAATATGTAACCCCTTCCAACCTGCTCCAGGTCCTAAATGATGGATTTTCATCGCAGGAATTTATGTGAGTAATTTATGCTTTTTAATTTCAGACATCTGCTTTTAATTTCTCTGTGTAACCCCTTCCTGGCCGGAGAGGGGCGGCAGATGGTGTTGTGTGAGCCATACTACTGCCTCCCTGAACATTAAGGAGTTAAGTTACCCCCTGCTGCCCCCTTGTCCTCTCCGGAGTCTTTTACCTTGATCCCATACGTGCTTTCCACTTACAGGGCTCCTTCAGCTTTGAATTACTAATCAAAACCACAATTTCTATGAAAATATATTTAGAGTCTGTCTCAATAAATAAAATACTCATAAAGTCATTTGCACAGTAGAGGACCCTAAATAAAGAATAGGATTTTTCAGCTCAATTTCACCTGTGAACCTTTATCATTCAGCAATTACACCTATAATACTTTACACTGGACTCCCCACTTGTAATACACCAGCGAGTTCCTTCACCTGATCCCTTTACCTGTAATACACCAGCGGGTTCCTTCACCTGATCCCTTTACCTGTAATACACCAGCGGGTTCCTTCACCTGATCCCTTTACCTGTAATACACCAGCGGGTTCCTTCACCTGATCCCTTTACCTGTAATACACCAGCGGGTTCCTTCACCTGATCCCTTTACCTGTAATACACCAGCGGGTTCCTTCACCTGATCCCTTTACCTGTAATACACCAGCGGGTTCCTTCACCTGATCCCTTTACCTGTAATACACCAGCGGGTTCCTTCACCTGATCCCTCACCTGTAATACACCAGCGGGTTCCTTCACCTGATCCCTTTACCTGTAATACACCAGCGGGTTCCTTCACCTGATCCCTCACCTGTAATACTCCTGATGGTTACTTCACCTGATCCTTTACCTGTAATACACCAGCGGGTTACTTCACCTGATCCCTCACCTGTAATATACCAGCGGGTTACTTCACCTGATCCCTCACCTGTAATACACCAGCGGGTTACTTCACCTGATCCCTCACCTGTAATACACCAGCGGGTTACTTCACCTGATCCCTCACCTGTAATATACCAGCGGGTTACTTCACCTGATCCCTCACCTGTAATACACCAGCGGGTTACTTCACCTGATCCCTTTAGCTGTAATACACCTGCAGGATCCTCCAATTTACCCCTTACCTATAATATACCTGCTGGTTCCTTCATCTAATCCCCTCACCTGTAACAAACCTGCGGATTCCTTCACAGGATCTCCTTACCTGTAATACACCAGCGGGTTACTTCACCTGATCCCTCACCTGTAATATACCTACTGATTAATTCATTTGATCCCTTCAACTAATACACCTGTGGGTTCTTTCACAGGATCCTCTTACCTGTAATACACCTGCTGTATCCTTCACCTGATGCCTTTATCTGTAATACACCTATGGGATCCTTTACCTGATGCCTTTACCTGTAATACACCTGTGAGATCCTTCACTTGATACCTTCACTTTAGTCCTCACCTGTAATATACCTGCTGGTTCCTTCATCTCATCCTCTCACCTGTAATATACCTGCAGGTTCCTTCACTTTACCCCTCGCCTGTAACAGTGCTGGTTCCTTCATTTGATTCCCTCACCTGTAATACACCTGTGGGTTCCTTTACAGGATCCTCTTACCTGTAATACATATACCTGCTGTATACTTCACCTGATGCCTTACCTATAATACCCCTGCGGGATCCTTCACCTGATGCCTTTATCTGTAATACACCTACGGGATCCTTCACCTGATGCCTTTATCTGTAATACACCTACGGGATCCTTCACCTGATGCCTTTACCTGTAATACACCTACAGGATCCTTTACCTGATGCCTTTACCTGTAATACACCTGTGAGATCCTTCACCTGATACCTTTACATGTAATACTCCTGATGAATCCTTCACCCGATTCCCTCACCTGATCCCTTTACCTGTAATACACGCACAGGATCCTCCACTTTAGTCCTCACCTGTAATATACCTGCTGGTTCCTTCATCTCATCCTCTCACCTGTAACAAACCTGCTGATTCCTTCATTTGATCCCCTCACCTGTAATACACCAGCGAAATACTTCACCTGATCCCCTCACCTGTAATACTCCTGATGGTTCCTTCACAAGATCCCTTTATTTATGATACAGCTTTGGGTTCCTTCACCCAATCCCCTCACCTGTAATATACCTGCTGGTGCCTTCACCAGATCCCTTTACATGTAATACACCTGCAGGATCCTCCAATTTACCCCTCCCCTATAATATACCTGTTGGTTCCTTCATCTCATCCTCTCACCTGTAACAGACCTGCGGGTTCCTTCACAGGATCTCCTTACCTGTAATACAGATTTGGGTTCCTTCACCCTATCCCCTCACCTGTGGGTTTCTTCACCTGATGCCTATACCTGTAATGCTTCTGATGGTTTCACCACCTGATCCCTTTACCTGTAATACACCTGCAGGATCCTCCACTTTATCCCTCACCTGTAATATACCTGCTGGTTCCTTCATCTCATCCCCTCACCTGTAACAGACCTGATGGTTCCTTCACTTGATTCTCTCACCTGTAATACACCTGCAGGATCCTCCACTTTATCCCTCAGCTGTAATATACCTGCTGGTTCCTTCATCTCATCCCCTCACCTGTAACAGACCTGCTGGTTCCTTCATTTGATTCCCTCACCTGTAATACACCTGTGGGTTCCTTCACAGGATCCTTTTACCTGTAATACACCTGCTGTATCCTTCACCTGATGCCTTACCTATAATACACCTGCAGAATCCTTCACCTGATGCCTTTACCTGTAATACACCTGCAAGATCCTTCAGCTGATGCCTTTACCTGTAATACTCCTGATGGATCCTTCACCCGATTCCCTCACCTTTAATATACCTGCATGATCCTCCACTTTATCCCTCACGATTTATTTCACCATACTGGGAATATCTGAGGATCCCTGAGATCTACTAAGAAGTTCAGTTATACAGACAGCAGCTGCTACACACAGAGCTCTACTGTCCTGTCCTCAGCGCCCCTGCATCATACATCACTGGGGTCAGTCCTGGTGCCTAGTCTATGTGGGGTTGGTCTCCCCTACATACTGCCATGATTTTGATGTCACTAGAATGTAGGGTGTACGATGCTGTAAGTCACTATGTGATGCAAATGTAATGTTTTAGTATGTTGAAACAAAACAACTTGATTCTCTGGCGCTAATTCTAAAGCTAGTATTTTTCTGTGGAGATATCGGTATCAAATGCAGCTGTTTCAAAAAAGAGACAGTGTTAAGTCTCTAGATATAAACCAAAACAAAAACATATGAAATGCGCAGAATAACCGTTAATAAATTTAATAGGACTAGCTAATGCACATATGTATGTACAGAAAAAAAGTGACAAATAAATATCACTTGAATCAAATTCAAATGATGCAAACATATAAAAGAGATTCTTGGCCAAGAATAAAATATCTTACAACACAATAAAAAATCAGATCTTCTTATCGCCGAAGCGACTAAACATTAGAGATTCCAATGTGTGGCTCCAGAAATCGCTAGATAGAACTTAGCGTCAGCGTATAGCGGTGAGCAGAGTATACATAAAGGATTTACCTTCTAAGTATAAACATGGCTCCAGCAAACAGCAGCTCCAGTAACGCTCTTCAGTGACTTGATAGAACTTATCATCAGCGTGTGGCGTTTTTAGTAACATACACAAAGGATTTACCTTCTCGGTATGAACGTAACTCCGGCAATCAGCAGGTCCGGTCAGATTCTTCGGTGCGCACCTCCAAACAGAATCCGGATATACAACAAACTTCAAAAGGAAAAGTTCCACTTAGATACAATGTATCTTGAAAGTTTGTAAACTCCACGATGTTAAAAGCAGCATGAAACAAGCGACGCGTTTCGTCTGGAGACCAGACTTTTTCAAGCAATCCTGAAAAAGTCTGGTCTCCAGACGAAACGTGTCGCTTGTTTTACTGTTTAGTCGCTTCGGCGATAAGAAGAATCACTTACAAGCTCCGTTGATATCAGTTATTTCAGCGACCAAACCCCAACAACTAATGTGGGATTTTTGTGTTGACGATAATTAAGACACAAAGGAACTGATTTCTCTTTTTTTATATGGAAATGTATTATAATATCTCAAGTATATATTAAGGAATCTCTCTCCTTATACACCTAATAATTCACATATAATATTGGTGTATGATTTGGATCTGAACGGAAACTTATACCCTCTATATCCATCTTCACACAAGCAAGAGATTTACTTAGATCTCATTAGGAATTGTTGGACACTCCTATAGAGTTATAATCAATTTATTCTACACACTTCGTATAAAGATTTTTTATTGTGTTGTAAGATATTTTATTCTTGGCCAAGAATCTCTTTTATATGTTTGCATCATTTGAATTTGATTCAAGTGATATTTATTTGTCACTTTTTCTGTACATACATATGTGCATTAGCTAGTCCTATTAAATTTATTAACGATTATTCTGCGCATTTCATATGTTTTTGTTTTTGTTTTAGTATGTTGCACATAATTATTTGGTAATTAAAGTAGTGGGGGGGTCAGTGCACTTGGAGACTTTTACGCGGGTCAAGTAATACATTTTTTGGCTTGTAATTTCTTTCATTACATACTGTGTAACTGGTCAGGGGTATATGACATTAGGGGCTAGATTTACTAAGCTGCGGGTTTGAAAAAGTGGGGATGTTGCCTATAGCAACTAATCAGATTCTAGCTGTCATTTTGTAGAAGGTACTAAATAAATGACAGCTAGAATCTGATTGGTTGCTATAGGCAACATCCCCACTTTTGCAAACCCGCAGCTTAGTAAATCTAGCCCTAGGTATTCATTATAATAGGGGTGATAAATGACAGGTTTGTCTATGTAAATAGAACTTCAGCACCAGAGGATACCAAGGCAGCCGGGCACATAGCCGCTATTCCCGGCATCAAAGAGGAATACTACTCTCATCAGACTCATCTCTTACAGACACAGTGTAAGTCATTATTAATTCATAAGTGGCTATGCTGAAGTTTTCTCATTTTACCGGAAATGCAAATAAGAACTAGTAATAATAAAAAAAATGGAATTAAACTGCGGCGTCAGGGGATCTAAGACCTGAACAAGTACACCAGCGCCCTCGTATCTGTGTCCAGTCACAGGACGCAGGAGGACACAACCTGAATACTTGAATCATTCTATATATCTGCTCACCATGGGCACGGCTTGGCACATGTCTTCCTCTTTCACAGCAGGTGCTCAGGTTCTGCCCTTCTACCGCCCCTCTCTGTAAGTGACCTCATTCCAGCCCCATTAACCCTTCCATCTGCCCCACACTAGGGCAACCAGTGGCTCTCCGGGGGCTGTCAGGGCAGCGGCTGACACCATATCAGATATGTCTGTGCAACAACTGGAAGATCTCAATAAAACTTTCACCGATTACAACAACCAGACTGCTCTACAGCAACATAACCACAATGTGAACTAGACACACGGAGAATCCCCTTATTCAGGTGGCAGGGGGACATGTGCCTCCCGAGCCAGTCAGAAAAAGTGTGTTTTTGGCCGGTGTCTCCTGCTCGGTGGCTGGTCCCGGGGAGGGATCAGCCACCATCTATATTGGCTGCAGATCCTTCGATCCGTCCCCGCTCAGTGATATGCCAAACATTCGGCTTATCACCGAGAGCAGTATACTGTGTGTGAGTGAGGGGCCCTTGTATTGTGTGTGTGAGTGAGGGGCCCGTGTATTGTGTGTGTGAGTGAGGGGCCAGTGTATTGTGTGTGAGTGAGGGGGCAATATACTGTGTGTGAGTGAGGGGCCAGTGTATTGTGTGTGAGTGAGGGGGCAATATACTGTGTGTAAGTTAAGGGCCAGTGTATTGTGTGTGTGAGTGAGGGACCAGTGTATTGTGTGTGTGTGTGTGTGTGTGTGTGTGAGTGAGGGGCCAGTGTATTGTGTGTGAGTGAGGGGGCATCATACTGTGTGTGAGTGAGGGGCCCGTGTATTGTGTGTGTGAGTGAGGGGCCAGTGTATTGTGTTTGAGTGAGGGGGCAATATACTGTGTGTGAGTTAAGGGCCAGTGTATTGTGTGTGTGAGTGAGGGACCAGTGTATTGTGTGTGTATGTGTGTGTGTGTGTGAGTGAGGGAGGGGCCAGTGTATTGTGTATGTGTGTGTGTGAGTGAGGGAGGGGCCAGTGTATTGTGTATGTGTATGTGTGTGTGAGGGAGGGGCCAGTGTATTGTGTGTGTGTGTGTGTGTGTGTGTGAGTGAGGGGCCCGTGTATTGTGTGTGTAAGTGAGGGGCCCGTGTATTGTGTGTGTGAGTGAGGGGCCCGTGTATTGTGTGTGTGAGTGAGGGGCCAGTGTATTGTGTGTGAGTGAGGGGGCAATATACTGTGTGTGAGTGAGGGGCCCGTGTATTGTGTGTGTGAGTGAGGGGCCCGTGTATTGTGTGTGAGTGAGGGGGCAATATACTGTGTGTGAGTGAGGGGCCCGTGTATTGTGTGTGTGAGTGAGGGGCCAGTGTATTGTGTGTGTGAGTGAGGGGCCCGTGTATTGTGTGTGTGAGTGAGGGGCCCGTGTATTGTGTGTGTGAGTGAGGGGCCAGTGTATTGTGTGTGAGTGAGGGGCCAGTGTATTGTGTGTGAGTGAGGGGGCAATATACTGTGTGTGAGTGAGGGGCCAGTGTATTGTGTGTGAGTGAGGGGCCAGTGTATTGTGTGTGAGTGAGGGGGCAATATACTGTGTGTGAGTGAGGGGGCAATATACTGTGTGTGAGTGAGGGGGCAATATACTGTGTGTGAGTGAGGGGGCAATATACTGTGTGTGAGTGAGGGGCCAGTGTATTGTGTGTGTGTGTGAGGGAGGGGCCAGAGTATTGTGTGTGTGTGTGTGTGTGTGTGTGTGTGTGTGTGTGTGTGTGTGTGTGTGTGTGTGTGAGTGAGGGACCAGTGTATTGTGTGTGTATTGCTATTTTATTTGTGTTGTTATGATGGGGCAATTTAATTTAATAGTGGGGACTGTGAAGTTATGATGGGGTGATTGGACCTTTAATTTAATGCTGGGGTGGTTTGGGATCTATTAATAGAATGTGGCGCTGTTTGGGGAAAATGAAGTCTATTTATTAAAAGTGATTATGAATTATTTAATGCCTGGGATGGTTGTGGGAAATGGTTATATTTATTAATGGTAAATGCTATTTAATTTATTGCTGGGGCTGTTTGGAGGGAGGGAAATAGGTTTATTAATTAAATGGGAACACTAGTAATTTAATGTCAGGGTTAGTTGGAGGGAAATACGGCTATTTATCAAATGTGAATACTATTATTGGTTGGAGTTTTCAAAACTTCATGTACCCGTTTTTTTCTCCAAATAGGGCCTCCAATATTCCAGAATCCAGACAACCAACAAATGAGCTAAAGACACAGCAGCCACAAGGGGTGACAGTGACAGCCACAGGTAGGAGAGAGCGGGACAGTCTGCCAACTGTCCTGAATCTGGTGGGACAGTCCCGAATTTAGGTGACTGTCTCGCTTAGGACAGTTGTGAGGTATTTCCCGCATCACCGTGTACTGCTCGTGAAGACAGAACTGTGTGCACCTAACAGTGGTGCTCACACTATTGCCTGTGTATTTGTCTAAAATGATAACCATGTTACATCATAGGGGGTTACCCTGTCTAAAGTGCCCAGGCCCCCCAGAGCCTTAATCCAGCTCTGGGCCTGGGCATAAAAATATATATATGGATTAAACAATACTAAAATAGCCTCTTTTATATAGATAAATATATATATTGTACCAAAGACCACCCTTTAAGGATGGGCCGCTACTTATGGGCCAGTGCGGTGTGCTTGTCCCCCGGGCTAAAGTCTGCCAGCCCTCCCCTGCCTTTATTTATTCCACAAGGATGGAATATGAAGACAGAAACTGATTATTTCATTTCTATTCATAGAAATAGGTGCTCTAATAACAGAAACATTGCTCTGAAAAGGGAAGATGGTTCATTCAGAAATCCCTGCCGGCGTCAGGTCATTCTATTTCACAAAGAACCGACATTCCCTGTGTAGAATCTCTCTAGTTGCAATATAGGGACTTATCACTCCCAATTTTTTTTACAAAATGTTTTTGTTCCGCTAAGTATCAGTGTGACCATTACCCTACAGAATTAAATTTAAATTCACGGTGGCTAAGTGATTAGCACTTCTGCCTTACAGCACTGGGGTCATGAGTTCAACTTCGACCATGGCCTTATCTGTAAGGGGTTTGTATGTTCTCCCCGTGTTTGCGTGGGATTCCTCCGGGTGCTCCGGTTTCCTCCCACTCTCTAAAAACATAATGGTAGGTTAATTGGCTGCTAACAAATTGCCCCTAGTCTGTGTGTCTGTCTATGTGTGTCCGTCTATGTGTGTCTGTATGTATGTTAGAGAATTTAGACTGTAAGCCCAAATGGGGCAGGGACTGATGTGAGTGAGTTCTCTGTACAGCGCTGTGGAATTAGTGGCACTATATAAATAAATGGTAATAATAATAATTATAATAATAAAACTCCTCACCCTCACCTTTAAAGCTCTTAGTCAATCTTCCCCTCCCTACATCTCCAATCTCATCTCTACCTACACTCCTAGCCGCCCCCTCCGCTCTGCCTGTGACCTCCGCCTCACTGATCACCTCCTCTCACTCTCGTCTCCAGGACTTTGCCCGGGCTGCTCCCCTGCTGTGGAACGATCTTCCACGTTCCATCAGGTTAGCATCTACTCGCAAAGGCTTCAAGCGTGCCCTTAAGACTCATTTCTTTATTCAAGTCTATCAGTCCTCCTAACTCCCGTGTCCTGGCTCTCTCCCCCAGTTAGTACCATCCTATTTGTGCCTCCCCCTTCCCTTTAGCATGTAAGCTCTCATGAGCAGGTCCCTCTCTCCTTGTGTGCTCCTTCTACTGTTCCTTCACCCTCTGTACCTCTTGGCTGCTTCGCTAGCCTTGTTTTCCCTGTTTTCTTAAGCTTCGGCCTTCTTCTCGCTGATTTCTACCATCCCTTCCACTATCTGTCCCAGAAATAATCTTATTTGCTTTATCCTGTCACCTGTTTGTGTATATATTTGTTCTTTCTGTATTATGTTGTGTCTTGGTTCTCTGTTTTCTGTATATGTAATGTACGGTGCTGCGGACCCTTTGTGGCGCCTTATAAGTCAAAGATAATAATAATAATAATAATAATAATAATAATAACAACTATTCTGCTAAGTATTAGTGTGATCAGTAACCCAGTAACTATTCTTTTTGCTCTAGAAATGGCTGCTAACATCCTCTTTTATGCCTATAAAACCCTGGTCTGGCTTTCAGACTACTCTGTGAGCTTTGCTCCATCAGGTCTCCACGCTGGGAACGCCAGCTACTCTCAAACCTCTCCTTACCATCAGTTACCCGCTACTACCATCAGTTACCCGCTACTACCATCAGTTACCCGCTACTACCATCAATTACCCGCTACTACCATCAGTTACCCGCTACTACCATCAGTTACCCGCTACTACCATCAGTTACCCGCTACTACCATCAATTACCCGCTACTACCATCAGTTACCCGCTACTACCATCAGTTACCCGCTACTACCATCAGTTACCCGCTACTACCATCAGTTACCCGCTACTACCATCAGTTACCCGCTACTACTAACCATCAGTTACCCGCTACTACTAACCATCAGTTACCCGCTACTACCATCAGTTACCCGCTACTACCATCAGTTACCCGCTACTACCATCAGTTACCCGCTACTACTAACCATCAGTTACCCGCTACTACTAACCATCAGTTACCCGCTACTACTAACCATCAGTTATCCGCTACTACCATCAGTTACCCGCTACTACAAACCATCAGTTACCCGCTACTACTAACCATCAGTTACCCGCTACTACTAACCATCAGTTACCCGCTACTACCATCAGTTACCCGCTACTACCATCAGTTACCCGCTACTACCATCAGTTACCCGCTACTACCATCAGTTACCCGCTACTACTAACCATCAGACCACACCTGTAGTTCGGATGTCTCCTCCTCCATCGAGTGATGAAGCTACACCCAGTTTCTGGACTGTTTAGGATGAGATCTATTCTACACTCACACACCGACCACTCTCTTACCACCATCCAGCCTGACCACAACCCGTCCCATGCACAGGCCCTCCTGTTCGTCTTAAACAGGCTAAAATAAGTACAGTTCCACATATCCCCAGCCCACTCATGTAGGTGCCAGTAATCCTACCTACCTGGGCTATGCCCCACCAGTAATCCAGGCTTCCACTGCACAAATAACCAGGCTGCACAGGAACATCATCTCCCTATTACCAGTCTCCTGATTTAGGCCCACGGCTCCTTCTAGGACCTCTACCATAGATGCAGAGTATCTTCATCAGATCTTCAGGGGAACTCATCACAGACGATCGGCTGCTGACATCATAACTAGCGCTGTAGGCCACGGACCTTGATCTGTTAGACATACCCTGCTGGGGTAAGAAGATTCACCACCCTCCATATAACAGCCAGACCTCTGCACTGTTCTATAGGAGACTATAATTATCATCATTTATTTATATAGCGCCACTGATTCCCCAGCACTGTACAGAGAACTCATTCACATCAGTATGTGTGTGTGTTAGGGAATTTAGACTGTAAGCTCCAATAGGGCAGGGACTGATGTGAGCGAGTTCTCTGTACAGCGCTGCGGAATTAGCGGTGCTATATAAATAAATGGTGATGATGATGATCAGTACCTTCCCCTTTGGAGCTTACAGTCTAAATTCCCTAACACACACAGACAGAGAGAGAGAGAGACTAGGGGCAATTTTGTCTGCAGCCAAATAACCTACCAGTATGTTTTTGGAGTGTGGGAGAAAACCAGAGCACCCGGAGGAAACCCACGCAAACACGGGGAGAACATACAAACTCCTCACAGATAAGGCCATGGTCGGAAATTGAACTCATGACCCCAGTGCCGTAAGGCAGAAGTGCTAACCACTGAGCCACTGTGCTGCCCAATTTGCAGTATGTCCGTTCATCTGTATCACCATGTACTTCTTACTGGCTCATTGGACTGAGCAATTTGTACAATAAACCCCTTCAACAGCTCAGCACACAGAAGGTCCAGATCTCACCACACATAATAATAATAATCATGTAACAATTACAGAAATCCATCCATTCCTCCCAGCTGTGTATATGAAATAGAGATACCTTCTATACTGTACTGTGTAGTCCACACATCTACTATAACCAGAAGTAGCTCTATCTATCTATCTATCTATCTATCTATATATATATATATAGTATGATGTCATAGGGCAGTGTCTGGTAAGACCACAGTGTATGTACGTTTATTCTGTATGTCCAATAAACAAAGTAGCCAGAATCAACTGATCTATTAATGTGTAAGAAGCGGCTCTGAATGAGTTAATTATGCTGCATCTGTATATATTGTACACAGCAATTACTGACAAATTTAACAGCTCAATAGTCACTTAAAGATCTTTAACAGCTGAACACATCCAAACTGTGTTACAAAAGGTGTCTCCAGGGGAAAGTGCCGTCTGATTCACACACAGAGATGTTTTGAATAACTGATTTCTCATCAATCTGTGCTTGTGAGGACGTTCCTATGGTACACAAGTCGGAACTTGCCCTAAAACGAGCAGTTTACTCCTTGCAGTGTATTCCCACATGGCTGCCCTGCAAGGTGTAATCTGCAGTCACAGGGGGGCGCAATAGACACCAGCGACACAGCTGCTAAGATTCATCATCGCCCATGTGTCACACAAGTGACACAAAGCTGTTTCTGGCAACATCTGTCAGTCGCCTGAAATACAATGACACTGTAACCCCTTCACCGCTGAGACTGGCAGATCGATCCCCTCCTCTATTTCCATTGGTTACTCTGTGATCTGGAGCACTGGGGTACATGCAATATAAAGCCGCCAGCATTACAGAAAGTCGCCTTCCATCGTACCAGCTGAATGCAGGAAACAGTGGAGAAGTCCGTCCCATGTAAATACTTGTGTCATGAGATAATCAGACATTGTCCTGCACAGATAACTTTCATAGAGGGCCATTTATGAACTACAAAACAATGCTTTTCTATGTGCACCTACCTATACCTTGCGGCTACTTACACACCCAATTTGTAGCTACTTCTACACCCCCTTCTCGGTCTTTGAAAACACCAAAATAAAGTCAATCTGTGCCAGGTTTTGTGGGTTGACAGTTGCTGAGGAAAATTTGCATATTGGTAAAACACAAAGTCCAACCTCAGACCACTTTAGGATGAGCCCCTTTGTTCATTTCTCCTAAAATACTGATTGATGTAATCACATTTATGCCTTAAATTACAAGGAAATATCAGGACTGATGCTCATCCTACCCATCTAATCGCTCTTTCAGTGTTAATGTCTCTGGATCCACCTCTGCTCCGCTTCCTTTATCAGTTGGAGACCACAAGGCTCAGCCCTAGGTCCTCTGCTATTCTCTATCTACACCACTTCTCTTGGAAAACTAATAATCTCCTTTGGATTTCAGTATCATCTCTATGCGGATGATACACAAACAGGGGCGGGCTGGCCCGGGGGGCAGGGGGGCATTGGCCCCCTGGGCCGCTCGGTCAGGCCGCTATTAGGGCCGGGGGGTAGGCCAGCCGGCCGCCCCCCGGCTGCAAAATACTATGCTTTTCCCCACGGCCGCATCTGATGACATCAGATGTGGCCGTGTCAGCGCACAAGCGGCCGCATCCCATGACAGGGGATGCGACCGCGTCATCAATGACGCGGCCGCATCACTTTTCATGCGATGCGGCCGTCTGTGTGCCCCCCGGCCACGCCTCTCCCAGCCCGCGCCTGTACACAAATCTATCTATCCTCTACTGATCTTTCACCATCTGTGTTGTCTCGCGTTACTGACTGTCTTTCTGCCATTTCATCTTGGATGTCTTCTCGCCAACTCAAATTCAATCTTTCAAAAACAGAATTAATATTTTTCCCACCCAAGAACAGAAGGTACCTACCTGACATTTCTATTTCTGTTGATATCATGACCATAAATCCCACCCACAAGCTCGGTGCCTAGGTGAGTTATCCTTTATTCCCCACATCGACTCTATGGGTTATATTTACTAAACAGCGGGTTTGAAAAGGTGTAGATGTTGTCTATAGCAACCAATCAGATTCTAGCTGTCATTTTGTAGAGTGCACTAAATAAATGACAACTAGAATCTGATTGGTTGCTATAGGCAACATCTCTTTACTTTTTCAAACCCGCTGTTTAGTAAATCTAGCTCTATATCTAAATCATGTTACATACATGTAAAAATTTTTTCCAGAATATGCACATATCTCACACAAGACACTGCAAAAACTTTATTTCATGGACTCATTATCTCCCACATCGACTATTGTAATTCCCTCCTTACTGGTCTTCCCAAAATCAGACTCTCACCTTGCCCTTTTTTTTTATCGAATCCAATATAAAATTCTTCTACTAACATACAAGGTCATCAACAAGCTGAACCAGTAAACATCTCCTCACTTGTCTCAAAATATCTCCCAACTCGACACCTACGTTCTGCACAAGATCTGCGTCTCTCTTCCACTCTCATCACATCCTCCCATTCATGGTTACAGAACTTTTTCCGGGCTGCACCCACTTTGTAGAATTCCCTCCCTCGCACAATAAGACTTTCCTCTAGTCTTCAAACCTTCAAGCGTTCTCTGAAAACCCACCTCTTCAGACAAGCTTATAATATTCCTCAACCAGGATCTTAGGTTACTCTATTATATCACCCTCTACACAGATAATACAAGACAACAACCATCTGACCAACATTGCTGTGTGACTGATCACAAGATTGTAAGCTGTGAGCAGGGCCTTCTGTCTCTCTGTCTGTGTGTATTACCCACTATTGTTTTATTACTATGTTTGTTCACAATTGTAAAGTGCCACAAAATATGCTGGTGCTATAAAGTTAAAAGATGATGATGACGACTTTATTACCTTGCTGGATGTGGATCTAAAAATATATGTTCCTGCAGAATTGACAGGAAGGTGCTAAATATATTCCATTAAAGGGATAAGGATGAGACTCAAGAAAAGTTGCAGAAAATGTCAATCTCTTTCTGGGGAGACAGGCGGATACACCCCTTTAAATATGCTCTCATCGCTCCTTTATCATGTCCCACAAAACGAAATCTCATTTTCAAGTGGGTGCAGAAGGACGCTCGTTCATCCCTATCCAACAACCCCATACTTGTGGCAACAACTCCATACTTGTGGCCTGCAAATCCTTCTCCAGCACTGGGCAAGTGAGGTCACAGGAGAATCCGCGCTGACGCTGTGCACTTTCCACCCTCAGAGGTCTCTGAATGACAGCTCAGCCTGACACGAGACACACGTTTCAGTTGGATCAGGGGGTCTGGGGTACCAGTGGCACCAGTAAGAGGGACCCTGGTGCTGATTATAACAGTGTGTCATACAGGGTTGTGTGTCACATGTCAGTGACATCAAGGATCACATGATTGCACAGTATTCTCACAGGTTATAAATATGTGTAACACAGAAGTGTTCTTATAAATCCTATAACAAATTACAACTGATATAGATAATAATTACTAATAAATCTAGACAATATATAAGGATACATTGTATTCTATAAGAGTCTATAGACAGTCACATCACCACACACAACAGAGTACAACTTCTTATACCCCTATTTGTCTGTGGTGTATGTTGTATGTCTATTATAAACCTCAATTTATGAAGGAAATATTGTGATGGCAGTGATAGATACTCTGGCAATACTCCCCATCGCAGGAAGGGATTAAAATTCAATATTTAAAGCCTTTAAACATTGAGAAAAACCATGATTCCATCTGTTATCGCTCGGCAGGGTATTGCGGAAGTACCACCGCACACACAGGAAAGATATAGCTAGCGGTAACCCTGTGATGAATAGAGTGCAGCGACAACGAGCCCAATGTTTGCCCTTTAATAAATCAGCCTCTAATAATTTTACAGTATTTTGGGCAACCCCCAAACTATTATATAGATATTACGGCCTACTTAAGAGGAACAAACAAATTACCTCTGCGGATGACGTCTCTCGCTGCTCTAAACTTTCCTTCTGCTGATTTAGGAGTAAAAGTTCTTCAGAGATCTCAGACTGTCTGCTTAGAAACATCTGTGTCTGTGGAACAAACCATATAATAAACATAAAACATCCCTCTGTGGGCGTGGAGCAGTACAAGCAGCGTTTATACCAGTAACAAACTGCAGGGTGGAGCAGTACAAGCAGCGTTTATACCAGTAACAAACTGCAGGGTGGAGCAGTACAAGCAGCGTTTATACCAGTAACAAACTGCAGGGTGGAGCAGTACAAGCAGCATTTATACCAGTAACAAACTGCGGTGTGGAGCAGTACAAGCAGCGTTTATACCAGTAATAAACTGCGGGGTGGAGCAGTACAAGCAGCGTTTATACCAGTAAAAAACTTGCCGGGTGGAGCAGTACGAGCAGCTTTTATACCAGTAAAAAACTTGTGGGGTGGAGCAGTACAAGCAGCGTTTATACCAGTAACAGACTTGCAGGGATGGAGAAGTATAAGCAGCGTTTATACCAGTGATAGATTCGGGAATGGAGCAGTACAAGCAGCGTCTATTCTAGTAGCAAACTTGCAGGGAGGAGCAGTACAAGCAGCGTTTATACCAGTAACACAATTGTAGGGATGGAGCTGTACAAGCAACATTTATACCAGTAACAATCTTGTGGGGTGGAACAGTACAAGCAGCGTTTATTCCAGCAACAAACTTGCAGGGATGGAGCAGTACAAGCAGCGTTTATACCAGCAACAAACTTGCAGGGATGGAGCAGTACAAGCAGCGTTTATTCCAGTAGCAAACTTGCAGGGTGGAGCAGTACAAGTAGCGTTTATACCAGTAACACACTTGCGGGGTGGAGCAGTACAAGCGGCGTTTATACCAGTAACAAACTTGTGGGGTGGAGCAGTACAATCAGCGTTTACACCAGTAATAGACTCGGGATGGAGCAGTACAAGCATCATTTATACCAGTAACACACTTGCGGGTGTGGAGCAGTACAAACAGCGTTTATACCAGTAAAAAACTTGCGGGGTGGAGGAGTACAAGCAGCGTTTATACCAGTAACAAACTTGTGGGGTGGAGCAGTACAATCAGCGTTTACACCAGTAATAGACTCGGGATGGAGCAGTACAAGCATCATTTATACCAGTAACACACTTGTGGGGATGGAGCAGTACAAGCAGTGTTTACACCAGTAACAAACTTGCAGGGATGGAGCACTATAAGCAGCGTTTATACCAGTGACAGACTCGGGGATGGAGCAGTAAGGGCAGCGTTTATATCAGTAACAGACTCGGGGATGGAGCAGGACAAGCAGCGTTTACACCAGTAACAAACTTGCAGGGATGGAGCAGTGCAAGCAGCATTTATACCAGTAACAAACTTGAGGGGATGGAGCAGTACAATCAGCATTTATATCAGTAACAAACTTGCGGGCTGGAGCAGTACAAGCAGCGTTTATACCAATGACAGACTCGAGATGGACCAGTGCAAACAGCGTTTATATCAGTAACAAACTTGTGGGGTGGAACAGTACAAACAGCATTTATACCAGTGACAGACTCGGGGATGGAGCACTACAAGCAGCATTTATACCAGTGACAGACTCGGGGATGGAGCACTACAAGCAGCGTTTATACCAGTGACAGACTCGGGGTGGAACAGTACAAACAGCATTTATACCAGTGACAGACTCGGGGATGGAGCAGTACAAGCAGCATTTATACCAGTGACAGACTCGGGAATGGAGCAGTACAAGCAGCGTTTATATCAGTGACAGACTCGGGGATGGAGCAGTACAAGCAACGTTTATATCAGTGACAGACTCGGGAATGGAGCACTACAAGCAGCGTTTATACCAGTAACAGACTCGGGGATGGAGCACTACAAGCAGCGTTTATACCAGTGACAGACTCGGGAATGGAGCAGTACAAGCAGCGTTTATACCAGTGACAGACTCGGGGATGGAGCAGTACAAGCAGCGTTTATACCAGTGACAGACTCGGGGATGGAGCAGTACAAGCGTTTATACCAGTGACAGACTCGGGGATGGAGCAGTACAAGCAGCGTTTATACCAGTGACAGACTCGGGGATGGAGCAGTACAAGCAGCGTTTATACCAGTGACAGACTCGGGGATGGAGCAGTACAAGCAGCGTTTATACCAGTGACAGACTCGGGGATGGAGCAGTACAAGCAGCGTTTATACCAGTGACAGACTCGGGGATGGAGCAGTACAAGCAGCGTTTATACCAGTGACAGACTCGGGGATGAAGCAGTAGAAGCAGCGTTTATATCAGTGACAGACTCGGGAATGGAGCAGTACAAGCAGCGTTTATACCAGTGACAGACTCGGGGATGGAGCAGTACAAGCGTTTATACCAGTGACAGACTCGGGGATGAAGCAGTAGAAGCAGCGTTTATATCAGTGACAGACTCGGGAATGGAGCAGTACAAGCAGCGTTTATACCAGTGACAGACTCGGGGATGGAGCACTACAAGCAGCGTTTATACCAGTGACAGACTCGGGGTGGAACAGTACAAACAGCATTTATACCAGTGACAGACTCGGGGATGGAGCAGTACAAGCAGCGTTTATACCAGTGACAGACTCGGGAATGGAGCAGTACAAGCAGCGTTTATATCAGTGACAGACTCGGGGATGGAGCAGTACAAGCAGCGTTTATATCAGTGACAGACTCGGGAATGGAGCACTACAAGCAGCGTTTATACCAGTAACAGACTCGGGGATGGAGCACTACAAGCAGCGTTTATACCAGTGACAGACTCGGGAATGGAGCAGTACAAGCAGCGTTTATACCAGTGACAGACTCGGGGATGGAGCAGTACAAGCAGCGTTTATACCAGTGACAGACTCGGGGATGGAGCAGTACAAGCGTTTATACCAGTGACAGACT
Source organism: Mixophyes australis (assembly GCA_036250195.1). Lineage (NCBI taxonomy): Eukaryota > Metazoa > Chordata > Amphibia > Anura > Limnodynastidae > Mixophyes > Mixophyes australis. The sequence goes on from JAVHZZ010000006.1 coordinate 1,213,539, forward strand.
CGGGGATGGAGCAGTACAAGCAGCGTTTATACCAGTGACAGACTCGGGGATGGAGCAGTACAAGCAGCGTTTATACCAGTGACAGACTCGGGGATGGAGCAGTACAAGCAGCGTTTATACCAGTAACAGACTCGGGGATGGAGCAGTAAAAGCAGCGTTTATACCAGTGACAGACTCGGGGATGAAGCAGTAGAAGCAGCGTTTATACCAGTGACAGACTCGGGAATGGAGCAGTACAAGCAGCGTTTATACCAGTGACAGACTCGGTAATGGAGCAGTACAAGCAGCGTTTATATCAGTGACAGACTCGGGAATGGAGCAGTACAAGCAGCGTTTATATCAGTGACAGACTCGGGAATGGAGCAGTACAAGCAGCGTTTATATCAGTGACAGACTCGGGAATGGAGCAGTACAAGCAGCGTTTATAACAGTGACAGACTCGGGGATGGAGCAGTAAGGGCAGCGTTTATATCAGTAACAGACTCGGGGATGGAGCACTACAAGCAGCGTTTATACCAGTGACAGACTCGGGGATGAAGCAGTAGAAGCAGCGTTTATATCAGTGACAGACTCGGGAATGGAGCAGTACAAGCAGCGTTTATACCAGTGACAGACTCGGGGATGGAGCAGTAAGGGCAGCGTTTATATCAGTAACAGACTCGGGGATGGAGCACTACAAGCAGCGTTTATACCAGTGACAGACTCGGGGATGAAGCAGTAGAAGCAGCGTTTATATCAGTGACAGACTCGGGAATGGAGCAGTACAAGCAGCGTTTATACCAGTGACAGACTCGGGGATGGAGCAGTACAAGCAGCGTTTATACCAGTGACAGACTCGGGGATGGAGCAGTAAAAGCAGCGTTTATACCAGTGACAGACTCGGGGATGAAGCAGTAGAAGCAGCGTTTATATCAGTGACAGACTCGGGAATGGAGCAGTACAAGCAGCATTTATACCAGTGACAGACTCGGGGATGGAGCAGTACAAGCAGCGTTTATACCAGTGACAGACTCGGGGATGGAGCAGTACAAGCAGCGTTTATACCAGTGACAGACTCGGGGATGGAGCAGTACAAGCAGCATTTATACCAGTGACAGACTCGGGGATGGAGCAGTACAAGCAGCGTTTATAACACTGACAGACTTTTCCTGGATAGGGAGAGTGGGGAACAGTTGTTCAGCAGCTAAATAAATTCCACTCAAAACTAACAATGTAGTGTAAAGTTATGGAAATGGGGAGGGGCACTGTCAGCTTTTAGTGTAAAAGACTCTCTTTAGAAGGACAGAGTGTTCCAGACACAAAAGAGTAGGTTGTAAGCTTAGCTGGACAAAGAAGTTGTAACGGTGCTTCTAAAGACATAATGAAACAGTGATGGAGGCAGATGGAGAACAGGGACATAATCCTGGAGATCGCACCTCTTCATTCAGCTGCTCATGTGAATCTTCCGGTTCTGAAGTGTGAATTCGATTCTCCAAGAAACAGTCAAAATCTGGAATAAAAAATGTCTTTGCTCATTTAGTTTGGTACAATATCTGCATAATGTATATTTATAGAACTAATGATTTCTATCAGGTTACACTGTGGCCCTTTATATAGTGTGGGTCCCTGTAGAAAATGCTGACTCACTACCGGCCACTAGGAAAGGATTTCACGGGAGGACATTATTAAGGGTATTCTTGTCTAGGCACGAGTATAGTTCCAGGAACACAAGGTACACAACCCTACCTCGAACAAGGTTCTATTTACACAAATGCCTCGCTATGGTAGATTAGAGGGGGGGCAATAGCATGGAATTGGAGGGGGGGGTGAATAAGATATCAGGATCTCACCATCCATGACTGAGTTCTGGACCTGGAGAAGCTGCTGGGACATGTGTTTTGTCGCTGGCAGGTACGAGGCCACGTATGTCTGAAACATGACAAGGAATCCATTGTAAATACTCTCCCAATGACTCTGCCTAAAATCCAGCATGAGTAGAAGCCTAGTGACTGACCGAGGAGGGTCCCGACCTGTCCGCAGGAACCTTCCCCACCAGCGATAACATGTTCTGCTTTTTCCTGGTCAGTGGAACCTGGAACGCTGACAATGACAGAATACACCTGTGAGGATGTGACATGTACATAAAACCCTCACTTAACCCCTTCTTTCTCCATGTTCCCTCTTACGTTTATTAATGTTTGTTAGACAGTGGGTCTATACAGAGAGCTTTAGTCTTACTGATAATTGGGGGAGGGACTCGCGTTACCCCCCATAAATTGACTGCACACCTCTCTGGAGACCACACACCTCTCTGGAGACCACACACCTCTCTGGAGGGCGCTGTAAGCTGCGTTCAGCTGCTCCATCTCTTGTACATGAATGTGGGACGTTCGGAGTTGGTTGTGGAGATCAGTTACGTACTGTCGCTGTGTCTGTCTCTCCACTTCCAGCTGTCTCGCCTGAACTCGGACTTCTTCCTCTAACCTGGAAATGAGCATGAGCCCTGTCATAGTCTTTCACCAGTACCGCAAGTGGCACGTTCTCTCGTTTAGTATCAGAGAGTTCGCTACATCTACCTGAAATAAGGGTGAATTGAGGACTCTGACCCCCAACGCTACGCTACCCCCAATTCTACACTCATCCGTGCCAAGACAAAACTGTGTAGTCTATAATATATACAGACTGACCAATAATGCAAACGGGAGAGGACATTATTAATAAATCACCAGTCAAAACCACCACTGTGCCAATATTCACCCACAGGAACACTACCCACAGGAACATTGACCGGCACTGTGCCACCATTCGCTCACAGGAACACTGACCGGCACTGTGCCACCATTCACTTACAGGAACAATGACCGGCACTGTGCCAACATTCACCCACAGGAACACTGTCAGGCACTGTGCCAACATTCACTCACAGGAACACTGACAGGCACTGTGCCAACATTCACCCACAGGAACACTACCCACAGGAACACTGACCGGCACTGTGCCAACATTCACCCACAGGAACACTACCCACAGGAACACTGACCGCCACTGTGCCAACATTCACCCACAGGAACACTGACCGCCACTGTGCCAACATTCACCCACAGGAACACTGACCGGCACTGTGCCAACATTCACCCACAGGAACACTACCCACAGAAACACTAACCGGCACTGTGCCAACATTCACTCACAGGAGCAATGACCGGCACTGTGCCAACATTTATCCACAGGAACACTGACCGGCACTGTGTCAGCATTCACCCACAGGAACACTACCCACAGGAACACTGACCGCCACTGTGCCAACATCCACCCACAAGAACACTGAACAGTAGTAGATTACTAGTATGTTGGGATATGGCGTCTGATGTCTGATATATCCCTGTAGGAGAAGGTGTATTATACTTATATACCCTGCTGCATACTTACATGCTGTTCTTCATGCCAATCTCTTTGGTCTCCATTTGTAGAATCGCGATGTCAGCACGTAATGTTTTGTTTATCTCCTGGACAGCAGAAAACTCCTTCCGGAGTGACAGCAACTCTTCTTCCTTCTCTAACACGCTGAAAGTGTGGCAGACAGAGAAGGGTCAGATATTATGGTTCAGTAAAAGGATCATTTCCATACTTCGTAGACGGCAATCTTACCCAGTCCATCTGGGAGATATCCTGAGTTTAGTGCTGAATTAAACTGGGTGCAACTAACTCACTGATATAAAACAAGCCTCTTACATCAGTGAGTTGAGCGGAGGATAACTGAGCCGCTGCTAGTTGGAAGCAGACGTATATCTCCAAGATGTTGTGTGGTGAGTGGCTACTGATCACAATTATTATTTTCTTTTATTTATATGACCCCACGAAAGGTCTGCAGTGCCATACTAGACAATCTACAGTAGTATATAACACACAGACAGCAACGGTCCATAGTACATTACATAATACATAAAAACATAATGATTAAACATATTACACACAGATACCGTGTATTTATGTGACAGTGAGAGTGATGGCAATGCCCAGTGTGATTAAGAAAACAGGGCCAGAGAACAGTCTAGAGGTACAGTGGGTGATGGAGATTGTTGGAAATCGTGGGAGCAGCCTGGGGGAAGTCCATGAGGCGGGAGTGGAAAGAGGTAATCAGTGCGCTAGTGAGGCTGGCGGTCATTGGCAGAGCGGATAGGATGAGGTTGGAGATAAAGGAGGTGGAGGATTGGTTGAGAGCATTGCAGGTGAGGGTGAGGAGTTTAAATCTAATTCAATAGGTCACAGGGAGCCAATGTAGCGACTGGCAGAGAGGAACAGCAGAGACAGAGCGGCCGGAGAGAAAAATAAGGCGGCAGCAGCAATATTCAGGATAGACTTCAGAGGGGCAGGAGTTGGGTAGGCCAGAGAGAATTTATAGCAATCAAGGCAAGAGATTATAAGGGAGTGAATAAGAGTTTCAGTGACTTCCATGGTGAGGTCCGGATCTTGGATAAATTCCTGTAGGCAGCAGGATTTGGAGAGCGACTGAATGTGAGGTTTGAAGGAGAGAGAGGAGCTGGATGATCCCTAAACAGCAGACTTTTGGGACAGAAAGGAGTGTAGTGTTATCAACAGAAAGATAGAGGGGAGGACCAGAGGAAGACGATTATTTCAGTCTTGGAAATATTGGGCATGATTAATCTTGGAACGCAAAGTGAATGCAATTTGTATTTCTTAAAATTGGACGCTCATATTCAAGTACAAGAGGATCTCAAGAAACGTTTCCATTTGAATACGGGTGTAAGTAGCTCTGGCTATACGTTACTTGCCGTATGTAGACATACAGAACATACAGTGGGATACATACATGCATATGTGCAATATAAAGTACCATGCAAAAAACAAATATTAGATACGTTAACAAGTCTTAATATTATAATAATTAATAAAAATACATTTAAAAAAATGTTCATTTTACTTGAAATACAAATACCTACTGTACATCATCATCATCATCATCTATTTATATAGCGCCACTAATTCCGCAGCGCTGTACAGAAAACTCATTCACATCAGTCCCTGCCCCACTGGAGCTTACAGTCTAAATTCCCTAACACACACACACACACACACACCTACACAAACAGACAGAGAGGGATACAGATAGACAGACACTAGGGTCAATTTTGATAGCAGCCAATTAACCTACCAGTATGTTTTTGCATTTTTACAGTTTCTTTTACTTGCAAACACAGGTCCTGGCAACATACACGATCGCCATCACTGTCGGTCGGCCCTGTAGCTGGTGTAAGTCATACGGCTGAAGATCACGTACCTGAGAGATGCCCAGAGCTTGATTTAGACGGATGTGCTCGACCTCGGCACCCCCTCACTGTACATGGCTACGTGTATACACCCCCTCCTCCCTCATTACACTCTTCAAATTGTGGGCTATGGGAAGTGTCATTTGCTTTTGGACTTGAAGTGCACTCACTGGTATATAGTGCGCCTCTGAGCATTGCGCAGACCAATCTGGCACACAACAGGACTTACTTTCAAAGAGGAATCAGACCCCATGACTTCAAAAAAGCACTGGGATATAAGGGAAGAGGAGAAGTCGGGTGGGGGGGGTTAGATAGATTTGGGTGTCATCAGCATACAGGTGGTACTGGAGGCCAAAGGAGCTGATGAGGCCACCAAGAGAGGAGGTGTAGAGGGAGTAGAGCTAGGGGCCAAGAATGGATCGTTGTTGGACTCCGACAGGTAAAGGAAGATGGGGGAGGTGGAGTTGGGTGTGTGTTAGTGAAAGCAGTTTCTGTGGCACACTAGTTGGCATTCCTGCCTCACAGCGCTGGGATCATGAGTTCAATTCCCGACCATGGCCTTATCTGTGTAAAGTTGTATGTTCTCCCCTTGTTTGCGTGGGTTTCCTCCCACACTCCAAATCAGGGCCGGACTGGCTATCTGGCAAATGCCAGAAGGGCCGGTCCGCATGCCTTCCGATCAGCAGTACCCTGCGCGCTGCTCGCAGACGGAGAGTCAGTGAAGCAAGTAATCAGTAATAGTAATAGTGTGCGTGTGTGGCAACGTGTTGCTATAGTGTGTGTGTGTGTGTGCGCACGCGCAGTATTTTAATATAATATGTGAGGGAAGGGAAGATCTTAATATAGTGTTTGAGGTAGGCTATTTAATGGTGGAGTGTAGGTGGGGCGAATTATTTAAGGTGAGGTGAAGGAACCTTTAATTTAATGCTGGCGTAGTTTAGGGCTATCAATTGAATATGGGGCTGATTTTGGGGAGGAGGGCTATTTATTAAATGTGAATATGAAATATTTATTGACGCGGATGGAAAATGCTTATATTAATTAAACTTTAATGCTATTTAATTTATTGCCGGGACTGTTTGGAGGGAGGGAAATATGTTTTGAGTAAATGGGTATACTGTTAATTTAATGTTGGGGTTGGTTGGAGGGAAATAGGTCTACTTATTAAATGTGAATATTATTATTGTTGGGACTGGAGGGAGACCTAATTATAAAACGTGAGTGCTATTGTTTTAACACCGGGGCTGGTTGTAATCTTCTAAATCTCATGTACCCATTTTTTTTTTCAAAATAGGGCATCCAATATTCCAGGATCAAGACATAAATGAACTGAGCTAAAGAAACCAGCTGCTACAAGTGGTGAAAGTGACCAAGACAGGTAGGAGAGAGCAGGACAGTCTGCCAACTGTCCTGAATCTGGTGGGGGAGCCCCGAGTTTGGGTGACTGTCTCACTTAGTCAGGGTTTGGTCCGACTGCAAGGACAGTTGGGAGGTATGTCCTGCTTCACAATGTACTGCTGGTGAAGGCAGAGCTGTGTGCTTCTAACAGTAGTGCCTATGTATTTGTCTAAAATGATACATAACAGGGGCCCTGCAGTCTTAAATACCCTGGACCCCCTTAGCCTTAATCCACTGATTTTTAGTCCCAGTCCGGCCCTGCTCCAGATACATACTGGTAAGTTAATTGGTTGCTGACAATATTAACCCTAATCTGTGTCTCTGTGTGTGTGTGTGTATGTTAGGGAATTTAGACTGTAAGTTTCAATGGGGCAGGGACTGATGTGAGTGAGTTCTCTGTACAGCGCTGCATAATTGGTGGCGCTATACAAATAAATGATGTAAGAGAAGTCAGAACTAATGTCTAGTCTGCAAATATCAACCCCAATTCCATATGGGCTGTTTTATACACCCCATAGCAGACTTTCTGTAGACATCAATCCATGGGGTGTTGTTGCCCTTACTGAGACATCTTTACAGCTTATTGGGCTATTCAATTCAAAAGAAATGATGTCAGGTTAGTAACTTCTGATAAAGGGGAGCTGGGTTATAAATAATACACTTTTATGGGGGGTATTCAATTGTCAGCAAGATTTTCTTTTTGACCGCATTAAGTCATTTTAACGCTGTTTTTTTCATGTAATGGTCCTCTCGTGCTCCAGTACAAGGTCTATTGAAAGTATAGGGTGTGTGAGAGGCAGCCGTGTTAAAAGCTATTCAATTGTTTTTTAAAGCAGCGCATTAAACAGGCAAATATACTGCTTTATCTCGCACCTCCTTGGGGTGTGTTAAAAATATAAAACCTCTTGAAAGTATTTGAAATCATGTAATAATGTGAAAAAAAGTTAAACTTATGTTTATCACTAATACCTAACATGTAAAAGTTGATTTTCTTGTGAAAAAAATATGAAATAAAATAAACAAAAATAAATAAATAAATCACTAATTAATTATATTTATGTATGTTTTTGGTACAAATATGAATGTAGTAATGTGTTTTGACATGGTATAGATGATTCTATGGTAATAAAAAAATAGTTCAATTAAAAAATATTCTAAAGAAAGTACTGTAATGTAGATATTATCAATGTGTAATACAACCTAATGTATGAAAATGTATGCAAAACCTTTTTTTTGTGTTATACATGATTGCGTTAAAACTCCCCTCCACTCCCCAAAAAACACAATGTTTAACGCGAGGGGCAGTGTTCCCTCTTTTTCAATTGAATTGCATGAGTTTTCGTGCTGCGCTAGCTAAAAATGGTCGGTATTACCGTTAAAAACCCGCAGGAGTTTTTTTTTTTCTTAACGCTGCAGGGAAAAAAAATTTGCGTTCAATTGAATATCCCCTAGTCTTCCTGTGTCTGTTATAGAAGACACCCAGTGACCAGTCAATCCCATATTAATAACGTGTTATATGACACCATGCATGAGCTACTTACATACACCTTAATACTGCACTTATTGAGCTTACAGCTCTCTACTTTTCTCTGAGGATTGAGTCTAGAAAACATCTGTCATATAATTTTTCCCTCCAGATGGCGCTGTAGTTATTGGTAATCACATGCCCACTTCTAAACAGAACAGCAATGTGGCAGCTCTCATTCCTAATCAGAAACCCAATGACTGTATTTCTGTAACCTGGATGAAATATAAATGTTCTTTTGGAAATATTTCTGTCAGGTCAGGTCACGGGGAAGTCACCCTACATCTCATATTGCAATTATAAATCACTGTAAAATAACAAAACACGATTGTCCTATGTAAGAAGACAATTAATAACATATATGTTTCAGAAGCTGAATGGAAGACGTGTGAGAATGTTCCGCAGCTTTCTTTTATCCCTTGTTAGCCGCTAACAGAGAGCAGTAGCTTGAACTCAGCTGCATAGCAAATGTCAAGGCAAGAAGTAAGTCATGGCATAGAAACGTAGTTATTGCAATAAGTATCTCCTTCTATATGAGAAAAGTGCTAGAGCTGTGCGTCGTCCTAAGAACTAGCTGAGGAGTAAATCCTCCAAGTGGTCCCATGTGTCCAATAGAATCACATGTGAGCAACTTGTTCTGCATTAGAACCGGAGATTATAACTCAGCTGTAATATCTTCAGATCCGGCCAGGACCTGACCCCCCCCTCCCCTCCCCCGGCATTAAGATATAAAGCAGCTCGCTGGTGATCTCACAGCGAGGGGTTAATCCTCCCCCCTCCCGGCACTGGAGGTCCTGTCTTGAACTGCAGTGTAAGTTATGTAAACACGTGGAAACAGATTTATGACCAAGAAGAGGTCTGGATGTCAGAACCGGTTTATGATATGTTCCATAATAAATTAGTTATAAATGAACACAGGTGACTGTGGAATTTATGGCCTTTAATGTTTTAATACAGCGCTGAAGAAAAACCTATTATTAGGGTCTTAAAAGGGTAATACAAGAATATCAACTACAAATTGTCAAAATGTTGCAAGTGTTTGAGGCCAGGGGAGGCTGCGCTGTGACCAGAGGGCGATGTGAGGTGTATCTAGGGGTGAGGGAGCCCGCTCCATGCAGACATACATGATGTCACAATCTTCCCTGCAGAGCTTACAATCTAATAATTATGCTTTATTTATTTATTTAGCGCCTACATATTACACAGTGTTTTATAGAGAACAATCATTCAGCAAATGTCAACCCCTGTGCCACCCCGATACTCCCAGAGACACAAACATTCATCTTTGGGGGTGTAGCTAGAAATTGGTGGTCCCATAGCAAAATATTGTGTGAGCCCCTTCCCTGGCCCGGTGAACCACCCAAGCGTGAGAAAAACACCCAGCAGTGCCCCTTCCCAGCCACTCCCCCATCCAGCTGTACCCCCTCCCAGCCACGCCCCACCCAGCCCTGCCCCCTGCCAGGTGTGCCCCCACCCAGCTGAGTTCCCTGGGGAGCTTGGAATAAGGAGCATCCACAGTCATAAAGAGGGGGTGCAGTGAGAACCTAGGTTGCAGAATGAGAAGGAGGGGGGGGGGACAAGAGCCAGACATAACACAACAATCTCTGCATTTGTGCGGATCATGTGTCGGGACGCACGCAGCTGGTTGTAGTATTAATAATATTCAGATCTGACAGCTCCTGGATTCGCCTGAATCTACATTATTGTGTTTCTTTGCGTACATTGGACACAGGGCTGTACTAGGGCTGTGGGAATGGTGCGATCACTTAGGGCACAACGCTGAAGGGGGGCACAGTTTATGAATATTTTAGGTTCATTTGGTTAAAACTGAGATATAGGGGGCGGCGTGACTGGATCACTTATAAATAGCTTATTTGTGGCTGGATCATGTAGAAATAATTTATTGTAGAAATGTATCCCAATCAGAGGTGCTGCACCACTGTGTAATTTTAAATGCACTTATCTTGTTACATTGGGATGTGTTTTGTATGTAAGTGTCTTTGTTTGGGTTTGTAACATTGCTATAGGAAGTCTGTTTGCTGATAGCAGGAAATGTTAAGTAAGTCTTTATGTAAAGTGACAAACTCCTGTTTAGCCTGTATACCCAGCACGAAGCCGCTGCCTGGCTATCTGGCATGACTGCATCTCAGATAATGCAAGCATCAGGTTTTAGCACATAACAAAGAAGTGTAAATATTACTAGCTTTGCATTACATGTAAAGCGATGATTGGGTAAACAAATTGCACCCTGATTCTAAAAATAGCCTGTGAGGCTGTGTCCAAATCTGTATAAAAAGCACTGTCTTCTATTGAAAATTGTTCTTCTGATTCCATCTGACCTGAGCACTGATACCTTCAATCAGTGTGACTGCAAATAACCATCACTGGCTTCAAAGACCTGCTAGAAAACATCTTCCATGCTGAAAATCCTGTGACCTACAGATTAGACACTAAATCTAATCCATTCCCAGCTGTTTCTGAGGTTTGGACCCAGCATCAGTACCACCGCTCTGTCCACTACTCAGCAGCTCTGGCCAGTGTGATAGGCCAGGGGGGATCCACCCACAGCAACCCTGATCCATAGGAAGAGGTCAGGAGTACCACCCCAGGTACACCAGTAACGGGGGCGTCACTTGCAGCGTCAGTTACCCAGAAGAAACCTGGTACTGGATGCCGGTAAGGTGTCCAGTGGTGGCAGCACGTGTAAGCCCCTCCTACTGCGGTTAGAGGGCGCATTTGGGATTACGAAAGGGAACAGTGGCAAATTAAGCCCATCCGGTTCCCAGCAACAACAGACAGGGTGGCATAGGTGGTACATCCTGTCACAGGCAGCATTTTTGTTTCTCACCACAGGCGCTAAAATTTTAAGTTACGGGCCTGCATTGGAGCACCATGCCTAAAATATACCAGATATGTTACCCCCTTCCCAAAACTGCACCTGACATGATCTTTCTCATTATTTGTATAGAAGAGCTCCTCACTGTGACCATGAGAAGTATGACATTCTGCTCCTTATTAGCTTGTGCTTAAATGCTCCTCATAGTGACTCGAGGATGAGGTAGAGCTCAGTGATCATATATGTGCCATTCTCCTACTTATTACCTTGTATAGCAGTTTCTCACAGTGACTGTAGGGGAAGGGTATAAGAAACCATATCTGAGTATGACATTCTCCTTATCATAAAAGTGCTCCTCAAAGTGACTATAGGTGGGGGAGCTCAGTAGTCATGTCTGTGTGTATGACATTCCCCTCATCATTACCTAGTATAGCAGTTCTCCTCATAGTGACTGGAGGATGAGGTAGAGCTCAGTGGTCCTGTCTGTGTGTATAACATTCTCTTCTGTATTATCTTGTATAGCAGAACTCCTCAAAGCAACTAAAAGGAGGGCTTCTGTGTGTATGACATTCTCAATATTACTTTGTAGAGCAGTTCTCCTTACAGTGTCTGGAGGAGAAGGGGTTCTGTGCATACAACATTTCCCTCCTTATTAATTTGTATAGCAGTGCTCCTCAGAGTGACTGTAGGAGCAGTTGCTGTGTGTATGACATTCTCCTTATTAAATTGCTTAGCAGTGTTACGAGCCGCGGCGGTGCTCAGCTGCCGCGACTCTCTCACAGGCGCCCTGGCCGTCGCTATGAAAACCGGGACGTCACTTCCGGGGGCCAGCCGTAGCAACGGTCGGACGCTTTGCAGTTCAGCGCTGCGTCCCGGCACTATGGGGCAGCGTGTGCAACAGTTCGGAAAGCCTGCGGGCTGATTAATATAATTATGGGGACAGTCTGAGCGCAATTAGAGAGCTAGGCTCTCATTGGTCTATTTCTGTATTTAAGGCAGGGAGGGCTTAGCCTCCCTGCCGGTTATAGCTTCCAGACTCCTGTTTGCTGCCTGCTGTTGTGCTGTTGGTGTGAAAACCTTTGGACTTTCGTTTACCGTGTATGACCCCTGCCTGTACTTTGGATTTGCCTTCTGCCTGTGCCCTTGACCTTCTGGCTTGAACCTTGGATACTGCTGATTTGCTTGTGACCCCGACCCTTGGCGTGTTTTCTGACTATTCTATCAAGCAAGTGACCCCTGACCTCGGCTAGTTCTCTGGATACGCTGTCTGCCATAACTCTCTGTTCCTGGGTTCTCCCCAGTCGGTACACCTCACATGACCCTCCGTTTGTCTGCGGCCAAGTCTGTCCCCACCACTAGGGGCAACAGTGAACACCAGACTTTCGAAGCAGACTCCGGGTGTTGTTGTACTGACTGGAGGGGTTCCTAACAAGCAGTAAACTATATGGATGTGTTATTTCTACCTACCCTTGTCAACAGCGCACACCCCACCCATACATCCAGCCTGTGGTCCACGTGGCCCATATATATTCTTATCCACTGTGGGCCATATATATCACTAGCCACTCCCAGTCTATAATCTCCAGCCACATACAGTATATATCTAATAACAACCATATACAAGCCCCCCCCAAAAAAAAACATCATATATCATACCCACGTCAGTCTACACTTCTCTGCTGACACATCGGATCCCAGGCCATCCTGGTACTTGTAGTTCTGCACCCTAATCTAAGTATATATCCTCCAATATGTGTACTTGTATCCAATACGCCCCGACCCATGCCAAGCTTCAGAACACTTCTACAGCAGACGGCAGCGTGCTGACACTTTCACCAGTGGGGATGTCACCTACAATTAGTCTGCGCTCCCCCTGAGCAGGAGCTAAGGTCTGAAAAGGAGTGTGGAGCGCTCTCCTGCCACTAGATTCTCCGGATTAGATTCTACTGTTATCAGCACAGACAGATGAAAGTTCCTAAAGATCCCTCTGGCCTCAGCCTGAATGGGTCAGCAGGACATTCTGTAAAGCCAGCCGTCCTTTCATGTGCCGCGGCCTAGCCTGTTCCACACGCTTCCAAGGGCCCCGCTGTCTAACAAAAGATCAAAGGACCTTATTTCTTATTCTCTATATTGCTTTTTACCCTAATGTGTGGAGGAAAGAAATGAAAAACGTCTGCAGGACGGTCCCGCCTTCTCCAGGCACCGAGCAACTGGCAAGCGCCTGGAAATAGGAAATATTAATAAGATCTGTCTGTGTTCCCGGCATCTCCTGCTCAGCAAAGCTCAATACAGAGGAATAGGGACAATTAACACTTTACATTCCCAGAGAGGCCAGACTACACCTGTATACAGAATATTTTTTCCCATGCATTATGACCAAGGTGCTGAATGGATAATAAATGGATTATAATGGATAATGACGAAGGGATCTTCCATGGAGAGATCAGTTTGTCTCACATAATGACAATGCTGCGCTCAGGAAACGGTTGGATGCAGCATTATCATACAAAGGACTTAAGTACGCAGCCTGTATACGTGGAAATATGAACTCTCTGCTTCAATACAGGTGTACACATTAAAAGTCTGATGCGATCTGCAAGCAGACAGATAATTATCTCTTACACCACCACTGTATATCACTATCCTCCCTGTATATCGCCCCCCTTGTATATTGCCCTGGCTGTATATCGCCTCCTCCCTGTATATCGCCCCCTTTGTATATTGCTGCGGCTGTATATCGCCTCCTCCCTGTATATTGCCCCCCTTGTATATCACCCCCCCTTGCATATAGCCCCCCTATATACTGTTTATAAAACCCCTATACATCACCCACCCCCCATATATATGCCCCCCTGTATACATAATCTTAGGCCCTATCCACATAGTGGAATCATAAAACAATAAGAAAAAGGTGTTTTCTCTTCATATTTCCCAGGAAGTGGCCGTGTGGATATTGCTCTGTACGGAGGATTTATAGGTCTGGGAGGAATATTCTGTTTACAGTTCTGTGAAACATTCATTGCAGCATTTTCTATTGATTAGTGGCAGTCTGGATTCTGTAGTAAAAATGCCGGAACACAATGTGGTTAGAGACGGGAAATAAAACTAATAAACGGCCAGTAAACCCTCAATGCCCCTGTCCCCCCATTGTACAGACCCATCAGAGTAACTGGGGGCCCTGCAGCTGATCCGGGTCCTGGATGTTATACAGGAAAGTGCCAGTGGGGGTCGCTATATCCCAACCGTAATGGTTGGGCATTTTATCCAGCTGGGGTAACTGCGCCTCACTGAAGCCCTGCACAATAAGGGGGCTATTTGGTACTTCTGACTATAACGCATTATAGAAGATGGGGAGTAATTACTGTACATACCAATATAATATTAATAGCACCGTACCACTACAGTCACATCAATGAGATCATACCAAGTGCAAAAGGCGCAGTGTAAAACCATATTTAGTAGCGCATGTTTTGTGTCGGTGCATCTGCACGCACAGCTTTCCAGAGCGGATCAGACCTTTGTTTCACGCAAGAAGAATATTGAATTGGGATAAAGGCTGGGGTTCCTGGCTGGCAGGATCGGGCCTCATCCGCACCTTGGCCACATATGAAGGTAGCACATGTAATGCAGGCGTTCCCGATGCCCCCACCAGAAAGAAGGTGAAGCGATTAAACTCTGCACATGGAACATGAATCGACCCTCCCTGTATTCCACGACCGACACAGAGCCACAAGTTTCAAACTGGGCGCTGCCAGCGAATATCCACCCCTCACGCTGTAGGACACAGCTTCACCTAATACCCAGCACCGTAGCTTCAGTGTCTGCAACTATTGTAACCCGCTATTTAAATATCAGGTTAAGGCAATTAAAGTGCTGTGTGAGACTGGAAAGACAAGAAGAAACAGGAGACCCCAGCACTCGGTTATCATCCAGCAAGTATCCAATGTAAGACCTGCTGATAAATATGAACAGTGTAAACAGAAGTCTTAATGTAATACATGTTATCCATCCACCACTTCCATTCATGCAGTTATGGAAACAGCTGTGCTCTCACTATTACTGGATTTGTTGTTATGGAAACATAACAATGTTATAAAGAAAGTGTTCCAGAAATGCAGACTCCTGTAAACCTGTCTCCTGCCACTGCCGGTGGCTCCAGTATGTAAATCTAAGGGAAGAGACGGGTTCAGGAGACTTCAGGTAACAAAGATCAATATAAAGCAGACATATCCCTGTGATAAGGAACCCAGTACACCGTGATGTAGGGGTGACACATATTCCTATATCAGATATTATCATACACTCTATCCCTAGTCTAGACAGACACAATAATACGGGTACTCACATAGCGTTTACCCTGTGGAGCTCAGAGGTGACTCTTTCCAAATCTTCATTTCTGTAAATATATAAAGAACGTAAAATGAAATCTTTTTAATGTGATGGAACAGCATCATTATAATGTTTCCTAAGTATAATGATCACGACTGATCATGTGATGTGAGTGGTGCAGGCACCTCATAGTGTATGTTACGGTGACTGATGACGTATTCCCTCTACAGGACAGGGTGTAACGTACCGATCAGTCTGCATGCGTCGCACAAGACTGAAGAATGGAAGACGAATAAGCCCCTCAGACTTTATCCAAGGCCGGCTGCCGGGGAGCGTCTGACTGTACACTGCACCTGTAATATACAGATAATTACACAGGAACACCCCGTGTCTGACTGTACACTGCACCTGTAATATACAGATAATTACACAGGAACACCCCGTGTCTGACTGTACACTGCACCTGTAATATACAGATAATTACACAGGAACACCCCACCTCTGACTGTACACTGCACCTGTAATATACAGATAATTACACAGGAACACCCGGCGTCTGTAATATACAGATAATTACACAGGAACACCCCGTGTCTGACTGTACACTGCACCTGTAATATACAGATAATTACACAGGAACACCCGGCGTCTGTAATATACAGATAATTACACAGGAACACCCCGCGTCTGACTGTACACTGCACCTGTAATATACAGATAATTACACAGGAACCCCCGGCGTCTGTAATATACAGATAATTACACAGGAACACCCCGTGTCTGACTGTACACTGCACCTGTAATATACAGATAATTACACAGGAACACCCCACCACTGACTGTACACTGTGTCTGTAATATAGAGATAATTACACAGGAACACCCCACCTCTGACTGTACACTGCACCTGTAATATACAGATAATTACACAGGAACACCCCACCTCTGACTGTACACTGCACCTGTAATATACAGATAATTACACAGGAACACCCCGTGTCTAACTGTACACTGCACCTGTAATATACAGATAATTACACAGGAACACCCGGCGTCTGTAATATACAGATAATTACACAGGAACACCCCGTGTCTGACTGTACACTGCACCTGTAATATACAGATAATTACACAGGAACACCCCACCACTGACTGTACACTGCACCTGTAATATACAGATAATTACACAGGAACACCCCGTGTCTGACTGTACACTGCACCTGTAATATACAGATAATTACACAGGAACACCCCGTGTCTGACTGTACACTGCACCTGTAATATACAGATAATTACACAGGAACACCCCGTGTCTGACTGTACACTGCACCTGTAATATACAGATAATTACACAGGAACACCCCACCACTGACTGTACACTGTGTCTGTAATATAGAGATAATTACACAGGAACACCCCACCTCTGACTGTACACTGCACCTGTAATATACAGATAATTACACAGGAACACCCCACCTCTGACTGTACACTGCACCTGTAATATACAGATAATTACACAGGAACACCCCGTGTCTAACTGTACACTGCACCTGTAATATACAGATAATTACACAGGAACACCCGGCGTCTGTAATATACAGATAATTACACAGGAACACCCCGTGTCTGACTGTACACTGCACCTGTAATATACAGATAATTACACAGGAACACCCCACCACTGACTGTACACTGCACCTGTAATATACAGATAATTACACAGGAACACCCCGTGTCTGACTGTACACTGCACCTGTAATATACAGATAATTACACAGGAACACCCCGTGTCTGACTGTACACTGCACCTGTAATATACAGATAATTACACAGGAACACCCCGTGTCTGACTGTACACTGCACCTGTAATATACAGATAATTACACAGGAACACCCCACCACTGACTGTACACTGTGTCTGTAATATAGAGATAATTACACAGGAACACCCCACCTCTGACTGTACACTGCACCTGTAATATACAGATAATTACACAGGAACACCCCACCTCTGACTGTACACTGCACCTGTAATATACAGATAATTACACAGGAACACCCCGTGTCTAACTGTACACTGCACCTGTAATATACAGATAATTACACAGGAACACCCGGCGTCTGTAATATACAGATAATTACACAGGAACACCCCGTGTCTGACTGTACACTGCACCTGTAATATACAGATAATTACACAGGAACACCCGGCGTCTGTAATATACAGATAATTACACAGGAACACCCCGCGTCTGACTGTACACTGCACCTGTAATATACAGATAATTACACAGGAACCCCCGGCGTCTGTAATATACAGATAATTACACAGGAACACCCCGTGTCTGACTGTACACTGCACCTGTAATATACAGATAATTACACAGGAACACCCCACCACTGACTGTACACTGTGTCTGTAATATAGAGATAATTACACAGGAACACCCCACCTCTGACTGTACACTGCACCTGTAATATACAGATAATTACACAGGAACACCCCACCTCTGACTGTACACTGCACCTGTAATATACAGATAATTACACAGGAACACCCCGTGTCTAACTGTACACTGCACCTGTAATATACAGATAATTACACAGGAACACCCGGCGTCTGTAATATACAGATAATTACACAGGAACACCCCGTGTCTGACTGTACACTGCACCTGTAATATACAGATAATTACACAGGAACACCCCACCACTGACTGTACACTGCACCTGTAATATACAGATAATTACACAGGAACACCCCGTGTCTGACTGTACACTGCACCTGTAATATACAGATAATTACACAGGAACACCCCGTGTCTGACTGTACACTGCACCTGTAATATACAGATAATTACACAGGAACACCCCGTGTCTGACTGTACACTGCACCTGTAATATACAGATAATTACACAGGAACACCCCACCACTGACTGTACACTGTGTCTGTAATATAGAGATAATTACACAGGAACACCCCACCTCTGACTGTACACTGCACCTGTAATATACAGATAATTACACAGGAACACCCCACCTCTGACTGTACACTGCACCTGTAATATACAGATAATTACACAGGAACACCCCGTGTCTAACTGTACACTGCACCTGTAATATACAGATAATTACACAGGAACACCCGGCGTCTGTAATATACAGATAATTACACAGGAACACCCCGTGTCTGACTGTACACTGCACCTGTAATATACAGATAATTACACAGGAACACCCCACCACTGACTGTACACTGCACCTGTAATATACAGATAATTACACAGGAACACCCCGTGTCTGACTGTACACTGCACCTGTAATATACAGATAATTACACAGGAACACCCCGTGTCTGACTGTACACTGCACCTGTAATATACAGATAATTACACAGGAACACCCCACCACTGACTGTACACTGTGTCTGTAATATAGAGATAATTACACAGGAACACCCCACCACTGACTGTACACTGCACCTGTAATATACAGATAATTACACAGGAACACCCGGCGTCTGTAATATACAGATAATTACACAGGAACACCCCGTGTCTGACTGTACACTGCACCTGTAATATACAGATAATTACACAGGAACACCCGGCGTCTGTAATATACAGATAATTACACAGGAACACCCCGTGTCTGACTGTACACTGCACCTGTAATATACAGATAATTACACAGGAACACCCGGCGTCTGTAATATACAGATAATTACACAGGAACACCCCGCGTCTGTAATATACAGATAATTACACAGGAACACCCCGTGTCTGACTGTACACTGTGTCTGTAATATACAGATAATTACACAGGAACACCCCGTGTCTGATTGTACACTGTGTCTGTAATATACAGATAATTACACAGGAACACCCCGTGTCTGATTGTACACTGTGTCTGTAATATACAGATAATTACACAGGAACACCCCGTGTCTGACTGTACACTGTGTCTGTAATATACAGATAATTTCACAGGAACACCCCGTGTCTGACTGTACACTGTGTCTGTAATATACAGATAATTACACAGGAACACCCCACCACTGACTGTACACTGTGTCTGTAATATAGAGATAATTACACAGGAACACCCCACCTCTGACTGTACACTGTGTCTGTAATATAGAGATAATTACACAGGAACACCCCACCTCTGACTGTACACTGTGTCTGTAATATACAGATAATTACACAGGAACACCCCGCGTCTGTAATATACAGATAATTACACAGGAACACCCCGTGTCTGACTGTACACTGTGTCTGTAATATAGAGATAATTACACAGGAACACCCCACCTCTGACTGTACACTGCACCTGTAATATACAGATAATTACACAGGAACACCCCACCTCTGACTGTACACTGCACCTGTAATATACAGATAATTACACAGGAACACCCCACCTCTGACTGTACACTGTGTCTGTAATATACAGATAATTACACAGGAACACCTCACCTCTGACTGTACACTGTGTCTGTAATATACAGATAGTTACACAGGAACACCCCACCTCTGACTGTACACTGTGTCTGTAATATACATATAGTTACACAGGAACACCCCACCTCTGACTGTACACTGTGTCTGTAATATACAGATAATTTCACAGGAACACCCCGTGTCTGACTGTACACTGTGTCTGTAATATACAGATAATTACACAGGAACACCCCACCACTGACTGTACACTGTGTCTGTAATATAGAGATAATTACACAGGAACACCCCACCTCTGACTGTACACTGTGTCTGTAATATAGAGATAATTACACAGGAACACCCCACCTCTGACTGTACACTGTGTCTGTAATATACAGATAATTACACAGGAACACCCCGCATCTGTAATATACAGATAATTACACAGGAACACCCCGTGTCTGACTGTACACTGTGTCTGTAATATAGAGATAATTACACAGGAACACCCCACCTCTGACTGTACACTGCACCTGTAATATACAGATAATTACACAGGAACACCCCACCTCTGACTGTACACTGCACCTGTAATATACAGATAATTACACAGGAACACCCCACCTCTGACTGTACACTGTGTCTGTAATATACAGATAATTACACAGGAACACCTCACCTCTGACTGTACACTGTGTCTGTAATATACAGATAGTTACACAGGAACACCCCACCTCTGACTGTACACTGTGTCTGTAATATACAGATAGTTACACAGGAACACCCCACCTCTGACTGTACACTGTGTCTGTAATATACTACATCCTTTGGGTTTTACTGAAAACTCTTTGGCTCCATATTGCTGGATACGGTGCCAAGCGTCTGATCCATTAGAATGTGATAATGAAATCTGTAATGTCACATGTGGGGGTAGATTTATCAAACCTTCTAAAAAGCAAAAGTGGAGATGTTGCTCATAACAGATTCTAGTTATCCTTTCCTAGAATGTACTGGATAAATGAGAGCTAGAAGGTGATTGGCTGCTATGGGAACCTCCACTTAACTTTTTAGAAGGTTTGATAAATCTACCTGTTGGGAGTTTCTATATTGCAGAGCTAGTGAGTCTGCAGACCCACAATCATCATCACCATTTATTTATATAGCGCCACTAATTCTGCAGCGCTGTACAGAGAACTCGCATCAGTCCCTGCCCCATTGGAGCTTACAGTCTAAATTCCCTAACACACACACACACACACACACACACACAGACAGACAGAGACTGAGACAGCAGACACACAGACTAAGGTCAATTTGTTAGCAGCCAATTAACCTGCCAGTATGTTTTTGGAGTGTGGGAGGAAACCGGAGCACCCGGATGAAACCCATGCAAACACGGGGAGAACATACAAACTCCACACAGATGAGGCCATGATCGGGAATTGAACTCATGACCCCAGTGCTGTAAGGCAGAAGTGCTAACCACTGAGCCACCGTGTTGCCCATAATGCTGCTTTCTATGCATAAATGTGTTAATTTTCTGTTCATTGTTTCCTTGTTGTCCTAATATACTGCTGGGTTCATCCTCAGCGGCGTCTTATAAAACTCAGCAGTGTGAGCTGACATTGGAACAGTCGTTATTACGTGTTGCACTTTTTAACTACACTGATGCATCTAGAATGCTCTATTCTACAGATGTGCAACAGGAAGAACTGTGCGTCCTCCCGCAGACCAGAGACTGCGCCCTCCTGCAGACCAGAGACTGCGCCCTCCCGCAGACCAGAGACTGCGCCCTCCCGCAGACCAGAGACTGCGCCCTCCCGCAGACCAGAGACTGTGCCCTCCTGCAGACCAGAGACTGCGCCCTCCAGCAGACCAGAGACTGTGCCCTCCCGCAGACCAGAGACTGTGCCCTCCCGCAGACCAGAGACTGTGCCCTCCTGCAGACCAGAGACTGTGCCCTCCTGCAGACCAGAGACTGTGCCCTCCTGCAGATCAGAGACTGTGCCCTCCTGCAGACCAGAGACTGCGCCCTCCCGCAGACCAGAGACTGCGCCCTCTTCAACTCACTGCCACAGCACTTAATCCACACTCAGTAAAGTACCGACTCCACCCGCTCAACTCCTCCCATACATGTTGTCCCCGGCCACAGAACATTGTGCTTATCTGCAATACTACGCAGACAGAAAATTGCATCGCAGAGCGATTACACTGCAGTTCTACGGTTGATAAATTACAAATTTCACCCGTGTTTTATAGATTTGGATAATGGGATTTGCAGGACATTGAACTGTGCCCATGAACCTATAATCCCCTGCGCGTCCGAGTGACAAATCACACACAAACTATGTGCAAACCAGGAAAAGGCCTCGCTGTTACTGATAGCAGACATCATGGGGGTGCACTATCACCCCATTACTCTTACCATGTAATTCTGACCTGATGAGCGCTATAACCTGAGAGAAGACCCCCAGATTTGGGGTCACTTTATCCAGCACCTCGAACACCAGCTGAATCCTCTCTTCTGTCAGTGGCTGGAAAGTGATCGTCCCTTTATCTTCTAATAACCGGACCAGGTACTGATTGGCTGTGGAGTGTATAGCAGGATATAAGTCTGTGATGACTTTATACAGGCAATCTGCGGTGACGAGATAGAGAGAGAGAGAGAGATAGGTGAGGGACAGATAAGTGAGAGAGAGAGAGAGAGAGAGAAGGAGAGAGAGAAGGAGAGAGAGAGAGAGAGATAGGTGAGGGATAGATAAGTGAGAGAGAGAGAGAGAGAAGGAGAGAGTGAGAGAGATAGGTGAGGGATAGACAAGTGAGAGAGAGAGAGAGATAGGTGAGGGATAGATAAGTGAGAGAGAGAGTGAGAGAGATAGGTGAGGGATAGACAAGTGAGAGAGAGAGAGAGATAGGTGAGGGATAGATAAGTGAGAGAGAGAGAGAAGGAGAGAGTGAGAGAGATAGGTGAGGGATAGACAAGTGAGAGAGAGAGAGAGATAGGTGAGGGATAGACAAGTGAGAGAGAGAGAGAGATAGGTGAGGGATAGATAAGTGAGAGAGAGAGAGAGAGAGTGAGAGAGATAGGTGAGGGATAGACAAGTGAGAGAGAGAGAGATAAATGAGGGATAGATAAGTGAGAGAGAGAGAGAGAGAAGGAGAGAGTGAGAGAGATAGGTGAGGGATAGACAAGTGAGAGAGAGAGAGAGAGAAGGAGAGAGTGAGAGAGATAGG
>JAVHZZ010000006.1:1236770-1416770 GCA_036250195.1 Mixophyes australis
TAGGTGATGGATAGATAAGTGAGAGAGAGAGGGAGAGAGAGGGACAAGGAGAGAGATAGGTGAGGGATAGATAAGTGAGAGAGAGAGAGAGAGAGAGGGAGAAGGGAGAAGAGAGATAGGTGAGGGATAGATAAGTGAGAGAGAGAGAGAAAGAGAGAGGGAGATAGAGAGAAGGAGAGAGAGAGAGGGAGATAGAGATTAAGAGAGAGAGAGTGAGATAGAGAGAGAGTGGGAGAGAGAGAGGGAGAGAGAGAGAGAGAGAGAGAGGAAGATAGAGAGAAGGAGAGAGAGAGAGAGAGGGAGATAGAGAGAAGGAGAGAGAGAGGGAGATAGAGATAAGGAGAGAGAGAGAGTGAGATAGAGAAAGAGTGAGAGAGAGAGAGGGGAGAGAGATAAGAGGGAGAGAGAGAGAGAGAGAGAGAGAGAGAGAGAGAGGAAGATAGAGAGAAGGAGATAGAGAGGGAGATAGAGAGAATGAGAGAGAGAGGGAGATAGAGATAAGGAGAGAGAGAGAGAGAGAGTGAGATAGAGAGAGAGAGTGGGAGAGAGAGAGGGAGAGAGATAAGAGAGAGAGAGAGGAAGAGAGAGAGAAGGAGAGAGATAGGTGAGGGATAGATAAGTGAGAGAGAGAGTGAGATAGAGAGAGAGAGGGATAGTGAGAGGGAGGGAGAGAGAGAGGGAGAGAGATAAGAGGGGGAGAGAGAGAGAGAGAGAGAGAATGAGAGAGAGGGAGGAGAGAGAGAGAGAGAGATAAGAGGGAGGGAGAGAGAGAGAGAGAGGGAGAGATAAGAGGGAGAGAGAGAGAGAGAGAGAAAGAGAGAGAGAGAGAGGGAGAGAGAGAGGGGGGAGAGAGAGGGAGAGAGATAGGTGAGGGATAGATAAGTGAGAGAGAGAAAAAGAGGGAGAGAGAGAGAGTGGGGGGGGAGAGAGAGAGGGAGAGAGAGAGAGAGTGGGGGGAGAGAGAGAGAGAGGAGGAGAGAGAGAGAGAGGGAGAGAGAGGGAGAGAGAGAGGGAGAGAGAGATAAGAGGGAGAGAGAGAGAAAGAGAGAAAGAGAGAGAGTGAGTGGGGGAGAAAGAGAGAGAGAAAGAGAGAGAGAGGGAGAGAGAGGGCGGGACAGCATTATTTGTGGCACCACAGTAAGACTATATAACAATCGCTGAGCGTACCTGGTGACCTCGCATCCACAATATCCAGCGGGACCATGGACTTTCCAGCTGACGACATGACTCAATTCTACAGGATAATAATACAAATAATATCATTTGTATGGTGACAATACTTCTGGTGCGCTACACAATGTTCTACCTTCATGTGACTTTAATGCTCTCCTGCAACTTCACTAATACATTACAGGTTATTTGCTCAAACTATAGATAACTTTCCAGTTAAATCAGCCTATAAAGGACATTTGCTGAAAAAGACAATCAGATTGTGTCTCTCTAGAATTTACATTGGTTGCTATGAGCAACAGCCCCTCGTTCCATCGCACCAGTCTGTGTATATGTCCCAATACTTCACATTGTTCTGTGCTCTGCAATCAAATCTTTACATCACCAGGCAGGGTTCCTTCTTCCTGCTGTCATACTGTGCTATCCTTAAGACCAGGCCTGATGCTGGCTAGATATGCGTTGATTGCAGCCACATGCCCCGCAATATTATTCCCTAACCACCGCCAAATCCCCCTATTACCCCCCCTGCAGCCACATGTGCCCCAATATTATTCCCCCCCAACTCCCCCTATTACCCCCCTGCAGCCACATGTCCCCAATATTATTCCCGCCCAACTCTCCCTATTACCCCCCCTGCAGCCACATGTCCCCAATATTATTCCCCCCCAACTCCCCCTATTACCCCCCTGCAGCCACATGTCCCCAATATTATTCCCCCACAACTCTCCCTATTACCCCCCCTGCAGCCACATGTCCCCAATATTATTCCCCCCCAACTCCCCCTATTACCCCCCTGCAGCCACATGTCCCCAATATTATTCCCCCACAACTCTCCCTATTACCCCCTGCAGCCACATGTCCCCAATATTATTCCCCCCCAACTCTCCCTATTACCCCCCCTGCAGCCATATGTCCCCAATATTATTCCCCCCCAACTCTCCCTATTACCCCCCTGCAGCCATATGTCCCCAAATTATTCCCCCCCAACTCTCCCTATTACGCCCATATATGTCCCCAAATTATTCCCCCCCCAACTCTCCCTATTACCCCCCTGCAGCCACATGTCCCCAATATTATTCCCCCCAACTCTCCCTATTACCCCTGCAGCCACATGTCCACCAATATTATTCCCTCTCCCCCCAACTCCCCCTATTACCCCCCCTGCAGCCACATGTCCCCCAATATTATTCCCTCACCCCCAACTCCCCCTATTACCCCCCCGGCAGCCACATGTCCCCCAGACACAGAGTAATACCTGAGCCGTAGAAAGAGGATATGTCCTGTGACTACATACTGTCACCATAGTAATAGGGAGGAGACTGCAGCCCTACCCTCCATTATTACCTCCTGACATGTGACCCCTGGTGGGGGCAGGACTGCTGGGAGAGTCCCCACATACATGTAGTATGTTCTCTGTACCCTCAGACACCCCCAGAAGCATCATTGTATATAGTGTATAGTGCAATTATCTGTTACTTTGTCAAATTATTACACCTCAGGGACAATATATAAAGGTTCCCAAGTGTGATACTAATCCTACAAAGAGAAACCATAAAAATATTATACACAACCTCTCTATTATTACACACTCCTCTCTCTCTATATAAGTATATATGTATAACACAGTCTCTCTCTATAT
This sequence comes from Mixophyes australis, assembly GCA_036250195.1. Classification (NCBI taxonomy): domain Eukaryota; kingdom Metazoa; phylum Chordata; class Amphibia; order Anura; family Limnodynastidae; genus Mixophyes; species Mixophyes australis. The sequence goes on from JAVHZZ010000006.1 coordinate 1,239,580, forward strand.
ATAAGTATATATGTATAACACAGTCTCTCTCTATATATAAGTATATATGTATAACACAGTCTCTATATATAAGTATATATGTATAACACAGTCTATCTCTCTATATATAAGTATATATGTATAACACAGTCTCTCTATATATAAGTATATATGTATATCACAGTCTCTCTCTCTATATAAGTATATATGTGTATCACAGTCTCTCTCTATATAAGTATATATGTATATTACAGTCTCCTCTCTCTATACATAAGTATATATGTATAACACAGTCTCTCTCTCTATATAAGTATATATGTATAACACAGTCTCTCTCTCTATATAAGTATATATGTATAACACAGTCTCTCTCTATATAAGTATATCACAGACTCCTCTGGGCTGTACCATGACACCAGTAGGGGACACTGTGCATCATTATGCATTAGATATTAGCAACTTTATGGGAGAAGGGCTGAATGATCCCCTGATCTGAGAATGGTGCAGTCCGATATCCTGATCTGCTACAAATCATCTCCAGGGCATGTGATCACTGGAACATCACATAATAATGATCTCATTCTCATTACTTGTATACAGGTATCCCCTTCGCTGCTTATATACATATATCCCCTCGCTGCTTATATACAGGTATCCCATCACCTCTCACTGCTTGTATACAGGTATCCCCTCGCTGCTTATATACAGGAATCCCATCGCCTCTCACTGTTTGTATACAGGTATCCCACTCACTGCTTATATACAGGTATCCTCTCACTGCTTATATACAGGTATCACACTCACTGCTTATATACAGGTATCCTCTCATTGCTTATATACAGGTATCACACTCCCTGCTTATATACAGGTATCCCCTCGCTGCTTATATACAGGTATCCCATCGCCTCTCACTGCTTGTATACATGTATCCCACTCACTGCTTATATACAGGTATCACACTCACTGCTTATATACAGGTATCCTCTCACTGCTTATATACAGGTATCACACTCACTGCTTATATACAGGTATCCCCTCGCTGCTTATATACAGGAATCCCATCGCCTCTCACTGCTTATATACATGTATCCCACTCACTGCTTATATACAGGTATCCTCTCACTGCTTATATACAGGTATCCCCCTCGCTGCTTATATACAGGTATCACACTCACTGCAATATACAGGTATCCTCTCACTGCTTATATACAGGTATCACACTCACTGCTTATATACAGGTATCCCCTAGCTGCTTATATACAGGAATCCCATCGCCTCTCACTGCTTGTATACATGTGTATACACTCACTGCTTATATACAGGTATCCTCTCACTGCTTATATACAGGAATCCTCTCACTGCTTATATACAGGTATCCCCTCGCTGCTTATATACATGTATCCCACTCACTGCTTATATACAGGTATCCTCTCACTGCTTATATACAGGTATCCCCTCGCTGCTTATATACAGGAATCCCATCGCCTCTCACTGCTTGTATACATGTATCCCACACACTGCTTATATACAGGTATCCTCTCACTGCTTATATACAGGTATCCCCTCGCTGCTTATATACAGGTATCACACTCACTGCAATATACAGGTATCCTCTCACTGCTTATATACAGGTATCACACTCACTGCTTATATACAGGTATCCCCTAGCTGCTTATATACAGGAATCCCATCACCTCTCACTGCTTGTATACATGTGTATACACTCACTGCTTATATACAGGTATCCTCTCACTGCTTATATACAGGTATCCCCTCGCTGCTTATATACATGTATCCCACTCACTGCTTATATACAGGTATCCTCTCACTGCTTATATACAGGTATCCCCTTGCTGCTTATATACAGGTATCCCATCACCTCTCACTGCTTTTATACAGGTATCACACCCACTGCTTATATACAGGTATCCTCTCACTGCTTATATACAGGTATTTCCCTCACTGTTTATGTACAGGTATCTCTCTCATTGCTTATATACAGGCATCCCACCGCTCCTCTCTGCTTATATACAGGTATCCCACTCACTGCTAATATACAGGTATCCCACCGCTTCTTACTATTTATATACAGGTATCCTGCTCACTGCTTATATATAGGTATACCATCATTTCTAACAGCTTATATACACTGCAGTAAAGTAATAGCACTCACATTTGTTAAATAGCTCTATTTCCCTCCAACCTGCCCTGGCATAGGACATTCTGTGTGACAGGGCATTCTGTGTGATGGAGCATTCTGTGTGATGATGCATTCTGTGTGATGGAGCATTCTGTGTGATGGAGCATTCTATGTGATGGGGCGTTTTGTGTGATGGGGGATTTTGTGTGATGAAACATCCTGGGTGACGGAGCATTCTGGGTGATGGAGCATTCTGTGTCATGATGGAGCATTCTGTGTGATTGGAAATTCTGTGTGATGGAGCATTCTGTGTCATTATGGAGCATTCTGTGTGATGGGGCATTGAATTATTGAGCATCCTGTGTGATGGGGCATTCTGTGTGATGGAGCATCCTGTGTGATGGAGCATTTTGTGTGATGGAGCATTCTGTGTGATGGAGCATTTTGTGTGATGGAGCATTCTGTGTCTTTATGGAGCATTCTGTGTGATGGAGCATTTTGTGTGATGGAGCATTCTGTGTCTTTATGGAGCATTCTGTGTGATGGAACAACCTGTGCTGTGGGGTATTCTGTGTGATGGGGAATTCTGTGTTATGGAGCATTCTGTGTGATGGAGCATTCGGTGTGAATGGAAATTCTGTGTGATGGAGCATTCTGTGTGATGGGCACTCTGTGATGGAGCATTCGGTGTGAATGGAAATTCTGTGTGATGGAGCAGTCGGTGTTATGGAGCATTCTGTGTGATGGGACAATCTGTGTAATGGGACATTCTGTATGATGCAGCATTCTGTGATGGAGCATTCTGTGTGATGTAGCATTGAATTATTGAGCATCCTGTGTGATTTGGCATTCTGTGTTATGGAGCATTCTGTGTGATGGAGCATCCTGTGTGATGGTGCATTCTGTGTGATGGGGTATTCTGTGTGATGGAGCATTCTGTGTAATGGAGCATTCTGTGTGATGGGACAATCTGTGTAATGGGACATTCTGTATGATGCAGCATTCTGTGATTGAGCATTCTGTGTGATGGAGCATTGAATTATTGAGCATCCTGTGTGATGGTGCATTCTGTGTGATGGAGCATTCTGTGTAATGGAGCATTCTGTGTGATGGAGCATTCTGTGTGATGGAGCATTCTGTGTGATGGGACATCCTGTGTGACGGAACATCCTGTGTGATGGAGCATTTTGTGTAATGGGGCATCCTGTGTGATGAAGCATTCTGTGTGACGGGGCATTCTGTGAGATGAAACATTCTGTGTGATGGAGCATCCTGTGTGATTGGACATTCTGTGTGATGGAGCATTCTGCGTGATGGAGCATTCTGTGTCATTATGGAGCATTCTGTGTGGTGGGGCATTCTGTGTATTGGGGTATTCTGTGTGATGGAGCAATCTGTGTGATGGAGCATCCTGTGTGATTGGACATTCTGTGTGATAGAGCATTCTGCGTTAAGGAGCATTCTATGTCATTATGGAGCATTCTGTGTGATGGGGCATTCTGTGTGATGGAGCTTACGGTTTGGTGGGGCATTCTGTGTGATAGAACAACCTGTGCTATGGGGTATTCTGTGTGATGGGGAATTCCGTGTTATGGAGCATTCCATGTGATGGAGCATTCCATGTGATGGAGCATTCTGTGTAATGGGACATTCTGTATGATGGAGCATTCTGAGTGTTGGGGTATCCTGTGTGATGAAGCATTCTGAGTGATGGGGCATTCTGTGTGATGAAGCATTCTGTCTGATGGAGCATTCTGTGTCATGATGGAGCATTCTGTGTGATGGGGCATTGAATTATTGAGCATCCTGTGTGATTTGGCATTCTGTGTGATGGAGCATTCTGTGTGGTGGAGCATTCTGTGTGATGGAGCATTCTGTGCTATGGGGTATTCTGTGTGATGGGGAATTCTGTGTGGTGGGGCATTCTGTGTGATGGAGCATTTGGTGTGAATGGAGCATTTGGTGTGAATGGAAATTCTGTGTGATGGAGCATTCGGTGTGATGGAGCATTCTGTGTGATGGGGTATTCTGTGTGGTGGAGCATTCTGTGTGATGGGCACTCTGTGTGATGGAGCATTCGGTGTGAATGGAAATTCTGTGTGATGGAGCATTCGGTGTGATGGAGCTTTCTGTGTGATGGGGTATTCTGTGTTATGGAGCATTCTGTGTGATGGGGCATTCTGTGTGATGGAGCATTCGGTGTGAATGGAAATTCTGTGTGATGGAGCATTCTGTGTGATGGGGTATTCTGTGTGATGGGGTATTCTGTGTGGTGGAGCATTCTGTGTTATGGGCACTCTGTGTGATGGAGCATTCTGTGTGATGGGGTATTCTGTGTGGTGGAGCATTCTGTGTGATGGGCACTCTGTGTGGTGGGGCATTCTGTGTGATGGAGCATTCTGTGTGATGGGGCATTCTGTGTGGTGGAGCATTCTGTGTGATGGGCACTCTGTGTGGTGGGACATTATGTGTGATGGGCACTCTGTGTGGTGGGGCATTATGTGTGATGGGGCATTCTGTGTGATGGAGCATTCTGTGTGATGGAGCATTCGGTGTGAATGGAAATTCTGTGTGATGGAGCATTTGGTGTGATGGAGCATTCTGTGTGATGGGGTATTCTGTGTGGTGGGGCATTCTGTGTGATGGAGCATTCTGTGTGATGGGGCATTCTGTGTGATGGGCACTCTGTGTGGTGGGGCATTATGTGTGATGGGCACTCTGTGTGGTGGGGCATTATGTGTGATGGGGCATTCTGTGTGATGGAGCATTCGGTGTGAATGGAAATTCTGTGTGATGGAGCATTTGGTGTGATGGAGCATTCTGTGTGATGGGGTATTCTGTGTGGTGGGGCATTCTGTGTGATGGAGCATTCTGTGTGATGGGGCATTCTGTGTGATGGGCACTCTGTGTGGTGGGGCATTATGTGTGATGGGCACTCTGTGTGGTGGGGCATTCTGTGTGATGGGGCATTCTGTGTGATGGAGCATTCGGTGTGAATGGAAATTCTGTGTGATGGAGCATTCGGTGTGATGGAGCATTCTGTGTGATGGGATATTCTGTGTGGTGGAGCATTCTGTGTGATGGGCACTCTGTGTAGTGGGGCATTCTGTGTGATGGAGCATTCTGTGTGATGGGGCATTCTGTGTGGTGGAGCATTCTGTGTGATGGGCACTCTGTGTGGTGGGGCATTCTGTGTGATGGGCACTCTGTGTGGTGGGGCATTCTGTGTGATGGAGCATTCAGTGTGAATGGAAATTCTGTGTGATGGAGCATTCGGTGTGATGGAGCATTCTGTGTGATGGGGTATTCTGTGTTTTGGAGCATTCTGTGTGATGGGCACTCTGTGTGGTGGGGATTTCTGTGTGGTGGGGCATTCTGTGTGATGGAGCATTCTGTGTGGTGGAGCATTCTGTGTGGTGGAGCATTCTGTGTGATGGGCATTCTGTGTGGTGGAGCATTCTGTGTGATGGGGCATTCTGTGTGGTGGAGCATTCTGTGTGATGGGGAATTCTGTGTGGTGGGGCATTCTGTGTGATGGAGCATTTGGTGTGAATGGAGCATTTGGTGTGAATGGAAATTCTGTGTGATGGAGCATTCGGTGTGATGGAGCATTCTGTGTGATGGGGTATTCTGTGTGGTGGAGCATTCTGTGTGATGGGCACTCTGTGTAATGGAGCATTCGGTGTGAATGGAAATTCTGTGTGATGGAGCATTCGGTGTGATGGAGCTTTCTGTGTGATGGAGCTTTCTGTGTGATGGAGCATTCGGTGTGAATGGAAATTCTGTGTGATGGAGCATTCGGTGTGAATGGAAATTCTGTGTGATGGAGCATTCTGTGTGGTGGAGCATTCTGTGTGATGGGCACTCTGTGTGGTGGAACATTCTGTGTGATGGAGCATTCTGTGTGGTGGGGCATTCTGTGTGGTGGGGCATTCTGTGTGGTGGAGCATTCTGTGTGATGGGCATTCTGTGTGGTGGAGCATTCTGTGTGATGGGCACTCTGTGTGGTGGAGCATTCTGTGTGATGGGCACTCTGTGTGGTGGAGCATTCTGTGTGATGGGCACTCTGTGTGGTGGAGCATTCTGTGTCATGGGCACTCTGTGTGGTGGAACATTCTGTGACATGTTGTAGTGTTCTGTGACTTTGTGACACTGATTTGCAACTATGGGAGCTGCACAATGTGCATTTAACTCTGCTGTATATATTTAACTCCTCTATAAATCTTTACATCCAACCCCTTATAATTGTGTAATCCATCTGTCTGCCTCCATGACTCTGTAGTAGCCGGTGATAGTGGTTGGTGTACATGCGGTCACTCTCTTTGTAAGAGGGTAGGTTCTGTCAGCCCTCCATTGTATGTAGGGTGATAAAGAACGTCGCCCACAGTCGTTGCAACATGATAGTTTATCATTGAATTGTTATGAAATTGAAGCACAGTTACCAGCCTTTGAATAAATTTGCTGCATGTAATGTGCGCTGTGGTGAAACTACAATCACCATCGTATCCACCGAACATGGCTATAAAATCATTCTTTGTAGTTGAAATACTCCCTTTGGTTACTATTACCTTATAAGGCCCAGAAAATAGCTATATATAGATAGTGAAAGTTGAATCTTACATGCAGAAGAAAAGAGTATTGGAAAGTAGGGACAAATGATTGAAGCCAGGAATCCCTGCACACATCTGATGTAGCTGCTGGAAGAGGTCACACCAGTTCCAGCCAGGAATAAAGTCAGCTCAGTTCAGGAATCACAGCCGGCCAATGACAATGCAGATGCCTTTCCTGGGAGCAGCATAGAGAATCCAATCAAGGCTCAGCTTCTATGCAGTGACAGTGCTTTAACCAGGAAGTGAGATGCAGCCCCTGCGACAGAAGTCACCTTAGCATGGCTGGAAGCATTGATCTGCCTGTGACAAGTGATTGATTGCAGCGCCATGCTCCAGGAGAGAAGCCAGAGAGGATTTGTGTCTCCTGCTCTGAGACTGAAGCATCTGTTCTCTGGAGCTGGGCATGCTGTCACTGTAGCCTCTTTGTGTTTCCAGGCAGCGGCTGGATGCTGACAATACTGCAGTGCCTGAATGGTCCAGTAATGCTGAGCTATGTTCCCTCTTCCATCCTCTTCCACACATTGGGGTGAGCTGGAACGTGCAGTTAATGAGGTAAAAGTTGACTTCATCTCCTGAGGACAGCATAGAACAGAACCATGTTGGAAGAGGAGGTGCAGAAGTGGCACCCCACCCATGTCCAAGTCACAGTATTACAAGCCCGGAACCTCCATCCCAAGGGGAAGCATGGTACAAATGATACCTACACCATCATCCAGCTTGGGAAGGAGAAATATTCCACCTCGGTGGTGGAGAAAAGCCTCAGCCCTGTTTGGGAGGAGGAAGCGTCCTTTGAGCTGCCGGGCCTAGTAGACCAGGACAGCCCGGAGCAGTACCAGCTGCAGCTGACACTCATGCACCGCTCCCTGGTCGGCCTGGATAAGTTCTTGGGCCAGGTGTCTATTAACCTGAACAGTATCTTTGACAACAAGGAGAGACGTAAAACCAGGTAGGTCTAATAATTCCTGTATGTGTATGTGCAGGCCATAAATCTGGTGGGAGCTCTGCTCGGGCTTATGTCAGCGTAACTGAGGGAGCCTTCTTATGTGTTATTATGTGTTCTTGTGTTATGTGTTATTATGTATTCTTGTGTTATGTGTCATTATGTGTTATGTTTTTGTTGTGTGTTGTGCACAGATCTCATTCTGAAAACAGGACCTGGCACAACCGGTATGTCAGGATAAAGAATGTCTGTGGTATCTCCATTATCTGCATTCCTGACCTCTCATTGTTTTATCAGGTAGAATAACAGGAGCCAGTAATCTGATGGTATACTGAAGGCACACATTATATATATTTATACATAACTGCTGATATGTCAGGATCTGTGGACCAAAATGACTGCAATGCTAGGTAATAAAATAAACCTTGATTGAATCATCGGGTATTTGGTAAATACGGTCAGTTGATGACCACTGAGAGTCCATGGGAGAATTCATCTTCTGACCACCCTGAATGACGATAGCAATCATCACATTAACAGGCACCAGTCATGCCTAGATGGTCCAGCCACTCGGTCCCCTAGGTGTCTTCTCATGCTGAGAGACTGGAACCACTCGTGTGTGGTCCGCTTTAGTAATCAGTGTCTGATTCCATCTGGGACAGTATAATGAACTCAAAATATAACAGGTCAAAGAATCACTCAGAAGGAGCTTATCAGTGGTCATTACTGGCCCATAAAGAGCTGGACATCACTGTAATATGTCATTATGATTGTGTGTGGATTGTATCGTACGATATGGTAGTTGATATCAGGCCAGTTTATCAGCAGAGATGGTATGGGGTGATTACTGAAGTACATTCTCTCTGGGGTGGGAGGAATAACTCAGGTTAAACAAAGACCCTTTTTGGTGATTCTTCTTATGCCGGCAACGTTCCAGTGTTGGCTTCCTCTCTTCTACAGAGGTGGACCATTGTCAGACTAACAGCAGTGTGTCAATGTCCCACCCCTGAGAACTACCCTTTCACATGAATGAGGACTTCAAGGGGGAGGGGCCTTGACAACAGCACTGCCTGTTTAAAATTAGCAAGCAGTGGAAGAAGCTAGAAGTGCATCTTGTGGGCTCAACAAATTGGTGGGGTATGAGGGATACCTGACACCAGGTACTTACCATTCAGTGCTAATGTATTATAGTATGCCTCATTCAACCCAACTCAAAACTGGAATTTACTGTAACACTCCTGAGTGGTGACAATAAAAGTATGAGAGGGAGGATCAGCCCCATAACAAAGGCCTCTGACACGCCCCCTGCTGGGCATCTATGAGTATTCAACACGCCTTTGTAAGAACATCAGCCGATAATCTGAATATTGTGCATACTTGACAACTGGAGGGAAGGGCGAGTGTTAAGTGCAGGAGGGGGTGGCAACGCTATTTGCGTGATTTTGGCCCAACCACCCATGACGAAATGCTGTGATCGCGTCATTGCCTGAAGGGTGTCGGGGCCAAAATGACCTCATTCCCAGTGGATCGTGTCATTGAGACCCTGTCCATCTTCACTAGGAAGTGGGTGGGGTCCGGGACAAAGGCCTAACCTCCTGGGGTCCAGGAGAACTACCCTAAATTTGGGAGTCTCTCAGGCATTGCAGGAGCGTAGACAAGTATGATATTGTGTTGGCGTGTATTAGGCGTTGCAGAATTCTGGACATATTCCAAATAAATATATAGAGATGATTATAATTCCTTTACTATGTGGGGAGAGGTAATTTAACGTAGACCCTACTTATACCAGAACAGACAACCCTTCCATACTGAATATTTGCCAAAATATGAAGGACAAGAAATAAAATGTGTTTACATATAATAACTGGGAACCTGAGAGTAAATGGCCTTTAAAAGATAATTCCACCCAAAGAGAAGGTTGCATTTTGGTGATAGCTGATCCCCAAAGGTCCTCGTGCAACTGCTGCTGCGCTCCTTCGTCATGGTGACCCTATGGTCTTTCATACAGGCACCGAAAAGGAGCTGTGTGCTGGAACAGAAGCAGTGGAGGGATATGTGATGCGTGCAGGAACAGAGGCAGCGGAGGGATATGTGAGAGTTGATATTGGCAGAACAGTGTTGATATGGGGCAGCACGGTGGCTCAGTGGTTAGCCCTTCTGCCTTACAGCGCTGGGGTCATGAGTTCGATTCCTGACCATGGCCTTATCTGTGTGTAGTTTGTATGTTCTCCCCGTGTTTGCGTGGGTTTCCTTCCACACTCCAAAAACATACTAGTAGGTTAATTGGCTCCTATTAAATTGACCTTAGTCTCTCTCTGTTTGTGTATGTTAGGTAATTTAGACTGAAAGCCCTACTGGGGCAGGAACTGATGTGAGTGAGTTCTCTGTACAGCGCTGCGGAATCAGTGGCGCTATATAAATAGCTGATGATGATTGTGATGATGATGATACAGGCAGGACAACCCTGATATAGCCGGGACAGCCCTGATATAGCCGGGACAGCTCTGATATAGCCGGGACAGCCCTGATATAGCCGGGACAGCCCTGATATAGCCGGGACAGCTCTGATATAGCCGGGACAGCCCTGATATAGCCGGGACAGCCCTGATATAGCCGAGACAGCCCTGATATAGCTGGGACAGCTCTGATATAGCCGAGACAGCCCTGATATAGCTGGGACAGCTCTGATATTGGCACTCCAATGAGATTCAGCCACGCCCCATGTAGCATGACCGCTTCCCATTCTCATGCAGGTGCAAACTGAATACATTAAGAGATATCAATATTGCCCTACAATAAATGTTAACTTCTAAAACCTATAGAACAAGAATAGATGGCAAGCATTGTACTTTAAAAGCAAAATAGATGGCGGGAATTGCACCTAACAGACACAATAGATGGAGAGAATTGCACCTAATGGCAGAATTGATGGAGAGAATTGCACCTAACAGACACAATAGATGGAGAGAATTGCACCTAACAGGCAGAATACCTGGAGAAAATTGCACCTAACAGGCAGAATACCTGGAGAGAATTGCACCTAACAGGCAGAATAGATGGAGAGAATTGCACCTAACAGGCAGAATAGGGATAATCATATTGTGCAGTAGGGAGGTACTGGGGTAAAGCTGTCAGACTTAGATTTGTCCCTGGGACTCGGAAGGAGGCAATTGTCCGCTACGTCTGTAACTGTATAATACATGGATTTAGGCTGAGTGGGAATGTGACCAGGTTGCAGGAACTGGGGGGGTCTCGGGGGCTCTGCAGCTATTTTGATGAAGTGTTTTTATGGGTAATGATTCCCAACTTTAATATATTTAATAGATTCCTCTCTTGGCTGCAGCTGTATTCTCAGCACTACAAAGAGCTGCATAAGAGCCACTTGTGTTCCTGAAAAGAGAATTATTTAGTGTCAGCAATTGCCGGCTCTTACATGCTGTTTATTTTCCATTACAATGGGCTGGAATTTAACCCTTGATTTGTTTTGTAGTGTTATACAATAGTGAACACTGCTTTCTATTGTGGTGTAAATAGTGATTAGTGGTCTGATGTGACCACACACCAAGGTATATTGTATCACGATTCCTATCTGTGCTTTCAAGCTTTCCCCATAGATCTGTTTGAAGTCAGTGTTGTTAGTAGGAATCAGAACATTATTTAAATGTCTCTAAAAGTAATAGAAACATAGAAGATTGTCATAAAATAAGGATAATGATCCCATTTATCGTACTACTGGTTCACTCTCGGAGAGGCCTGGACGTATCCCAGCGTCTTCCATCACTTACTGCTGCTACTCAGTTAAACATTATTTCTTACTGTGACTCCTAAACTCTCCACAAGTTAATAATAAAGTGACCAGCAGCCACCACGCAGGGTGGATCTAATTCCAGTTATTATGGCGGTACATGGGCAGAGCTGGTGCTCAGTGAGTCACCAGATTACAGAGTTTCGGCCAAATGGCGTTTGAGTTGCACAACTGCTCCATTGTCCAAGTGCACTTTGCAAGCTTTTGATAAAGAGGTTTCTTTTTGGGCCCATACACTATCACTTGTATCTAATGTGTCCGTCAGAACTGAGGATGGGTATATATCCGATCAGTAAATAACTCTACGTTATCTTCTCCTTCACGTACTTTCCACCTTTCTGTTCTATAAACAGAGTGGTTTTTATACCTTCATTATTCAGTAGCCTGTAGCAGCAGTAACATGAATAATCTGCATAAGTTTATCAGTTTCTTACACTGTATTTGAGTAAATTTGGCCATTGCTTCTTACATCACTGCGCCAGTCATTGATGTTTAAAGATATTTGTTTGTACTCAACTCTCTGAAGCTTCCGCCCCAGCATTTCAACAGAACTGAGGTCTAGAATTTGACTTGGCCGTTCCAACACCTTGATTCTTTCATTTTTGAGTGAAGACAAAACAACTCCACTCCAGATAACTTTTACAGAGGTCCTATTTTTAACTCAGATGCAATTCTGTAAACTAAAGCCATGTTGGAAGGAGATACTTTTGGAGAAAAGAAGAATTTTTCTAGCTACCCTTTCATGAAAGCCATACTTGTCCAGTCTTGTCCTGATGGAAAACTCATGAACTTTACCATGTTGACGGAGACCTATAGATCCCTGGAATTAGCTTTTGAAGGTTTGTGATTTTTAGAGCATCTATCTGTTCTTTGGGCGAATTTGCCTGCGAAAATTGGTAACTGTCTTTAGTGTCCTCCATTTGTAAATTATATTTCTCTTGGTAGAATGACGGACATTGAATTGTTTGGAAATGACCTTATAACCCTCTCCTGAACGAAGATGAGCAACAATTGCTTCTCAGAGGTCACTGCAGTAACACAAACCTGAATCCTCCCTATGGAACTGGCAAGGGGTCTTCTGTTATATAGAGGTTCTTCTTGGTGATCAGATAATGACGTGCACCCGAATAGCAGCACTAATCTCAACTAACATTCTTTATTGATGGCAGTGAGGGTGTATTTACTTTTCACACATTTTTTTCATGTTAGCTTTTTATTGAATAAAGTACAGTCTGTTAATGATTATTTGTCACATTATATCTATAAAATGTTGCTGAGGACTAGATGATTGTCCTCATATGTAAAAAGACAAACTTGAAAGAGGGTGTACTTTCTTTTTAACATGGCTCCATGTTGTGGAGATATAATAACGCACCTCCACTATCAAATGCACACTCTGGCGGTATGTGCTCCATCGTGGAACGCATTAACCGGAAGTGCAATGACGTACTTCCTGTATAGAAAGTGTTTTGGGTCCTTATCTTCTTGGAAATTACGTTTTTCCACGTTTTCAGATATGATTTTGGCGCGAAGAATCGAGCTGTGTTTTGCATCGACTCTGAACTACAAACCTGAGATCTGACGGAGATCATGGAGCAGGCTGCATAAAGATGGCCAGTGGTGTTGGTAGGATAGTGATGTGATGAGTTATGTGTACATACTGTATGCCTAGCCCAGGATACCCCAGGGACTATGGCATCATAGCTGTGAAGTAATGTTTGAGTTTGAAGCTTAGGACAGGTCTTCTCTTATGATATATATTCATACTCATGTCTGTGCTATTGGGTGACACCAGCTATATAGTACACTGCCCCATGCAGTCAGTAAGAGGTACTTGACCCAAATAATGGGGTTTATGGAGAAATAACATTTGATGAAAGCATCAGATTGTAACTGAGTCTACTTCCCACTCAGAGTTCCCTATTGTTATCTGTGCCAGCGACTGACGATGTTTATCTGAAACGCTGATATATTTCTTTTACTTTAGATTTCTCAGCATCGCTCATTCCAGTACCATATAATGTGTTTGTGACTCGTCTGTTTCTTGGCAGGTTCATTCTGCACCTGTTGCGGTTTTTTCTTTTCTATCCATCACGTCAGAACCCCAAATACCAGAAAACCTTCTACCCTCTCCAACTGCATGACCACAGATCTCTCACTGGCAGAACAAGTAATCCCAGAAACTATTTATATTCAGCTCTTTCTGCCTCTACTGAGGTTATTTTCCCAGTGTCAGGATATGACCCCAACATGTTCTCACCCGTCTTGCACTTGCTCACCTAGGATACAGAGTCTTATGGGCATCATGGACTTCAGCAGGAACACCAGCAAGAAAGGTATGAGATGCACAACAGGATGCCAGGCTTGTAGCCCACTAGGATTGGACAGAGACAAAGAGGACAGTCAGTCCTGAAATCTAGGCATAAGCAGCACAGGATCACAATCAAAAGGTCGGGGTCACCCCGATCGCAGTCTAAGAAGAACCTGTAGTAGAAGGTCAGACAATGTACAATGCAGAACAATTAGTACTAGCACTCACAAAGCCTCTGATTCAAACAAGGCATGACTGAGGACTGAGACTGCACACATCAACGTCAGATGCACTTATATGTTACACATTGTGCCTGAAGCAGGTGAGCGCAGGCAGATACATGTGAAAGAGTAGGAATGCAGGGTCCATAGAAAACCAGAAAAAGGCATCTGAGCAACTGCCGCAGAGACGTAGGACACAGTGTACAATGCTGGTCAGAAGTAAAGTCAAAAGGCAGGAGCTGCCAAGCAAAGCAGTATGTACTGCAAGGGGCTTGCAGGCAGATCCTGACAGTACCCCCCCCCCCCCCCCCCCCCCCTTAGGGCGGATTCCAGACGCCCGAATACCAAAAATGTCTAAATCAGTCGGAATCATAGTCCACAATAGGGGGCCCGGCAGAAAAGTCCTCATCCATGGGCGGAAAGGCAAAGGAGACCATGCCAGATGGAAGCTGAAGCACTGCAGAACCTCCTTTCTTTTTACGTCCTCCCCTTTTACGGGACTTCCTCAGGATTGAGACCTGAGCCAACTGGGAGGAGCACAATGGTATCTCTTGGCCAGGAGAGATAGGTGGTATTGCTGACAATGCAGAGGCCCCGCAAGATGGCATAGTGGGAGGAGTTACAAACTTGCTGATTACTGCCTCAGAAAAGGATTGTAAGTCCGATAAGATGGGATGATCCGTCTCAATAAATGGGTTTGCCCATTCCAAAGCCTCTCCCCTAAAATGGGATATTAGGAATAGTACCTGTCTCTTAGGGCTACTAACAAGGCTTGGTACGGAGGGGATCTGTGAAGCAAAAAATCTCAGAAGGGCATTAAATTGGGAAGGATGCCCCTCAAAGAAAGGTGATGGTTCAGACTTGGCACCCTCGGTAACAGATGGTTCGGACTTGGCAGCAGGCTTGGCAGCAGGCCCGTACTGGGCGGCAGGCTTGGCAGCAGGCCCGGACTGGGCAGCAGACTTGGCAGCAGGCCCGGACTGGGCGGCAGGCTTAGCAGCAGGCCCGGACTGGGCGGCAGGCTTGACAGCAGGCCCGGACTGGGCGGCAGGCTTGGCAGCAGGCCCAGACTGGGCGGCAGGCTTGGCAGGGACAGCACTGAGAGAAGCCTCGGGGCAGACAACACTGTGAGAAGCCTCGGAGCAGACAGCACTGCGAGAAGCGTCGGGGTAGACAGCACTGAGAGAAGCCTCGGGGCAGACAGCACTGTGAGAAGCCTTGGAGCAGACAGCACTGTGAGAAGCGTCGGGGTAGACAGCACTGTGAGAAGCCACAGAGCAGACAGCACTGTGAGAAGCCTCGGGGTAGACAGCACTGTGAGAAGCCACAGAGCAGACAGCACTGCGAGAAGCCTCAAAGCAGACAGCACCAAGTGGTAACTCGGGCTGAACCGCATAGAGTGGCGACTCGGGCTGAACCGCATAGTGTGGCAACTCGGGCTGAACCGCATGGACAGGCAACTCGGGCTGAACCGCATGGACAGGCAACTCGGGCTGAACTGCATGGATAGGCAACTTGGGCTGAACCGCATGGACAGGCAACTCGGGCTGAACCGCATGGACAGGCAACTCGGGCTGAACTGCATGGATAGGCAACTCGGGCTGAACCGCATGGACAGGCAACTCGGGCTGGACCGCATGGACAGGTAACTCTTCTGGAGCAGACTGGAGGGACAGGATCCCCTCTGGAGCAAGCTTTAAGGGCAGCGCCCCCTCTGGAGCAGACTGTAGCTCAGGAAGAGAGACAGCGGCTGAAGACTCGGAACTGGAGACAGCGGCTGAAGACTCGAAACTGAAGACAGCGGCTGAAGACTCGGAACTGGAGACAGCGGCTGAAGGCAACACCTTCCTGCTTACCCAAGTTTCTGGATAGCATATAACGTTCTTTGTTCCGCTATATGAACTATTGTGATACCTATAACCACCTGCTAAAGTGGATCATTGTCACGGATCAATGTAGAAATACAGCTAAGGAGCCATGGATAGGTGAAAAAACAAACAATGTTTATTGCTGGAGAGTATGAACAGTTGATGACATAATAGCTTGCAGAATTTACCAGATATACAGCAGTTGCAGGTAAATGGGAGGTGAGGAAATATTCCAGGCAGCATGCACAGGGAAATGCACAGATAAGTCCCAGGTTCACATAAGGAACAGGTCAGCAGGTTGTATGTTGAAATAGATCTCCAGCAGCATAAATCCAGGAGCACAAACAGGAGGAAGTGACCACAGAGAATAACCTCAGGATGTGACAACAGGATGTGACAACAATAACCAGCAATGACTGCTGGGAGGAACAGGTATATATAAGGGAAAAGAAAACACACCCAGGTGCATGGGATAATTGGAGAAAGTGTTAACCCCTAATGCAAACATGAAAGGCAAGATAGCAGCACCTCTGGTGATCAGAGGTACTGCTGCAAATACACACTAATAAAGTCAAAAGGCAGGAGCTGCCAAGCAAAGCAGTATGTACTGCAAGGGGCTTGCAGGCAGATCCTGACAATCATATTATACGTTTGGATCAGCCAAGTCTACATACTATTCTCATCAGACTTTTAGCTGTGTCAGTGGTTCACCTTCATCTGCTGTGTGTTTCGTGTGGAATCCAAGTGTTCTATTACCATCTAGCGTTGAACTGTTATATTGTCTATTTCATTTGCTGTTGCCATTGGTTACCAACTGAAGTGCATCTGTGATTACAATTGTATTTTATTATAACTGCTGTTGTATCTTCTATCAATACATCAAGTTGCAACACACTATCATCGTTTGTGTTATTGTTCCTTGTGATGCTCTCAAGTTAAGAACTTCAAATCCACTGTGTCCTGTCTCCACCACCCTCTACTATCACCACCTAAGTAGAGGCTGGGGATCCATAATTATCCTTAGCCGTGACACCACCTTTTCTCAGGCTCCTCTGGATCACACAACTCCTGACAATTGAGTCCTGTAGAGCTGGAGACCACTGGTAGAATTATTGATTTCATTGCAACTGACAACTTTCCTATAGTACCCGCCATGTCTAATAATTGACCCATCTCGCGGATGTGAAAGTGTGCCTAGGGCGCCAAGGACCCTAGCACCGGCCCTGGGCCTGATTTATGCCCAAAAGCAACTTGGGCATAAGTTCCGAAATTAAAAAAAAGAGCACACAACTTGGGCATAGTCCTGGACATATTCATCTCAAGACAAGCTTCGATTTGAATCTGGGTGTAAGCACTAAGCATGTTCTGTCTGTACCGTATGTAGACACAGAGTGCAGTACATGTGTATGTACAATAACAGCTCACATCAGAACACATAGAACTTGTATTTTATCATTAATTCAAATAACTGTTAACAGTATAAAACATTTTAAAAAAAATCAAATATAAATTTCCTTTAATAATTTGTTTTAAATTATTTACATGAATAAAGATTACTTCAATATGTACAGTGCATACAATGCGCTTAGAGAGTATATCTTAGTTTCAGTTGTTCTGTGATGGCTACTGAGACGCAAGAGTGTAATCTGAATTCAAAGACTATACCGTATTAGTCATAACTGTCGTCTGACATATATACCAGCGGCTTTAAAAGCCAAGGCTGAAAACAAGCGTACTTTGTACAAACACAGGACTTGAATTGTCCACATCTCCGTTGAAACGCCCTCACTGTACCTAACGTACATTAGTTCTTCCTTCCTTCTGACACTTTCATGTGGATATGAATTGTGCTTATTGGTGTAATGTCCATTTCTGGAGTCACAAAAGATATGCCATGTAAACGGACATACGTCCAACAAGAATCAGGCTGAAAGTATCTATAATCAGCAGTCTATGCGTTCAGACTGACATAGTGAGCGTCGAGTCCAAACAGAAAACAACTTGTACAAACTACACTGACTTATCACTCAGGCATGGGGTTCAGTGATTCTGACTACTGCAGTAGAGACCATGTCAGCCCCAAATGACACAAATCAATTTTTTCATTCCCTGGGTGGGGCCAATATCTTCATATGATTTAGAAAGTGCTACTTGGAGCCATATCACAGAATGGAAGGACACATTTTATGTGAAATGAAACAATGTTGCAGTAACATAAACAAAAATGTGATCCTCAAACGATTATTTACTAATGTATTTCAAATAAATAATAAATATATTCCTATTTTATTTATTATTCTTACATGAACGAAGATCACTGTTATCTGAATTATCCACTTTACAGCGGCTATTATCAGTGTATATAGGTGTGGTATGTTCATTCTGTACTGATTGCTCTGACAATGCTAGAGATCAATGGTCTCTATCTTACCAGTTAGCGCAGTTGGAACGAGACATAACACAGGTGCCATTATATAACCTCCCTTACACAGCATTCAGCCTTACTTAGTGATGTCCCTCTGGTCACTGTCCCAGGCTTTAGACCAATGTCCGCTAATTATTGCTAATACAATCAATGATTGTTTACAATACAGCGGAAGCCATTTAGAGAGGGAGAAAAGCTACATTCATAACAGTAATATTTCTGGAATGTTATATCCATATATGACAAATGAGTGAAATATAGAAAATAAAACATAATAATACAAAGACCAGACATCTACTAATTAACAGATTACACGGGGAGAGCTTGCTAATGTAGATCAAGTTATTTGCAGGACAGGGAATCAGCCTAGAGATACAGAGGATGATGGGGTATTAAAAGGAGAACATGAGGTACGAGGGCCCTGCTTGTGAGAGCTTATATCCTAAAAGAAAGGGGGAGACACAAATAGGGTGTTACCGAG
This sequence comes from Mixophyes australis, assembly GCA_036250195.1. Lineage (NCBI taxonomy): Eukaryota > Metazoa > Chordata > Amphibia > Anura > Limnodynastidae > Mixophyes > Mixophyes australis. Next base: position 1,258,360 of record JAVHZZ010000006.1, read on the forward strand.
TGGGGGTGATTGCAGAGGAGGAGGAGGGCTGATAGCAGGGCCGGATTAACCAGAGGTCTAACTGGGCTACAGCCCAGGGGCCTCGGGCATCCAGGCGGCTCTTGAAAGTTCTCAACGGCATTATTGTTCGGGGCGGGGGTGCCCCCGGTCCAATCAATGCTGCTGAGCCTGTCACTGTAATCCTTCCGCGGCGCTCAATAATCTCCTTACTGAGATCTCGTGAGAATGAGACTGAGGGGTAAATGTATGAAAGTCCGATTTGTTCAACTCGCCGGAAATCGGCGACTTTGCAACTAAAATTTAAAGCGGCAATGGCTTGTAATGGTAAGTCTGCCTTTACAAGCCATCGCCGCTTTAAATTTTGGCTGAAAAATCGCCGATTTCCGGCGAGTTGAACAAATCGGACTTTCATACATTTACCCCTCAGTCTCACTCTCACGAGATCTCAGTAAGGAGATTACAGTGTGCCGCAGAAGGACTACAGTGACAGGAGAACAGAAAGAGGTAAGCGCTTGGGGGGGTGGGCTCACAGCGGGGGCCTCATGGGGGAATGGAGGCCCCCTTAGCCCAGTGGCCTCCATTCCCTTAATCCAGCCCTGGCTGATAGACTTGAATAAAGAAATGAGTTTTAATGGCATGCTTGAAGCCTTGGAGAGTAGAGGATTGGGAGCAGCCATGATGAAGTGCTGGAGGCAGGAGTGTGGTAGAGAGGTGGCAGTTGTAGGCACAGCAGAGGGGGTGGGAAGGAGTGAGGGTGGTGATGGTATTGGAAATGTAGGGGGGAAGGATTTGCTGAGGGCCTTGTAGGTGAGGGTGAGAAGTTTACATTTAATTCTCTAGGCCATAGGGAGCCAGTATAGTGACTGTGAAAGGACAGCAGTGCTAGGAGAAAGAAATAAGGCGACCAGCAAAATTAACCGAGACTGAAGAGGGACAAGGTGGTAGTAGGCTGGTCCAAAGAGGAGGAGGTCACAGTAACCAAGACAAGATATTACAAGGAGTGAACAAGAGTTTTGGTAGCTTCCATGGGGAGAGAAGTGCCAACTAAACTCTCTTTAGCCCATTCCCTCATACTTTCAGAGTTCTACGATACTGTTCTCTGTGTTTGCGCAGCAGCACGTCCTCTATATTATGGAGGAGAGCTCTCTGCTGCCTTCCAGAGTAATTATCCGCCACTAACTTTAAGGTAAAATAAGATGCTGGAGAGAATTCCTTGTGACACTGGTTCTACCCCCAGCGTCCTGGTGACTTTGGCCTATTCCAGCCAGAAGTTATAGAACCCACTGCCAGAGCACAGCACATAGAAGAATCTTCTATATAACTTATCTGTATATTTCCGGTAGCTCCTATCTTATGTTGAGGCACACAGTAATGTATTGATTCAGCTGACCATAAGAATTTAAAGCAGATTTCTCACAGAGCTGTTATATACCATGTACGTGGCGAACCAATATCCCTGGACAGCCTATGTAGGCACAGGTTCTAGTCCCCGGGCTAGTCTGTTCCAGTTATAAACCACGTCCTGAGCAGATAGTGCAGGATAGCCACAGAATATTACAATGCTGCCCTATATTGCACCACCATTAAGTATCTAATAACCCAAACACATCTTTGGTGCTAAGAAGATGCCTTTGGTGCAGTGTGACCACCTCTAACAGGAATCATCAGAAGCCCGCTGAAGGCGTCTGCCCCAGAATGAGTGCAGCTGAGGTTACTGTTGTGATAGAATCTACAGAACACAGAGGGGGCCTCCTCTGACCACCATCCTGGCTCAGCTATCTCCTGCACCATCTACATTAGAAGGATGATGGCGTGTTACTGTTTCACATCACAACACATTGCTGTCCCGCTCTCCAATTAAATTGAATACTCCCTGGAATTTAGGAGGTTTTGCATGAAGTAACGTTCTCCAGCTTGTAGGTCCAGGGCCTGAAGCTGAGTTGGACATACGTCCATTTGCGTAGTATAAATGACAACATTTTGCATTGTGAGTGCTCATAAAGAGATCACATTCATGATCGCAGGGTCGTGCCTCCTTACGACTAGAGAGGGGGGATAGAAGAAGCGTCTAACATAGGGCCAGTATAATAAGGGTGAGCCAGACCAGCATGGAGTCATACATAGGCCTGGCTGCTTGTTACATGGCCAGCACTAGCTAGCTGCATCTGATTGGATGACTGTCATTTCACATCTGCAGCCAATAGGAGCTTTCTGTGGTGAATATATTATAGGATTGTGTAGGAATATATCAAAAATATATATTTTGCTACTTTTATTAGTACATGAAAAAGAGCATTATACTATTGTATGATATCAAGTCTAATAATGAATGTTTTTCCTATCAAAACATATGTTAATAAATGTTTCTTATGCTTATGACCTGGCTGTGTGTATGTGGGTGTACATAAACCTGGTGTATATGCTGAAGGTGTGGAGCTGGACGTATCCTGAGATACCCCTGACTCAGTCCCCCAGACTCAAATATTTGCAACTGCTGGTTTGAACCCATTGTCGACTGAATGTGACCTGTTGTTAAATATCCATGTGCCCAGATGAAAGATTACGTGAAGTATTTTGTAAAGTAGCCGCCTCAGAGAGACATACTGGGCCTGATTCCTTAACTGGCATTTGTAGTGTATAATCCACACAATTACTCTGCGTATGCCCAGATCCGGACCATACGCCACAGAACGCAGCAGCTTTTAATTGATCTTGGACCACAAAGGATCCTTACCACAGCCTACCAGGGCCAGAACGGGACGGGAATGGGTGTATGCACGTAGTCAATGTACAGTAAGGATGAGCCAATCCGGAGCGGACACATCAGCGTCTGAGTCAAGCTGTGGTCACCTCTAAAGTATGTGTTATACTGTCCTATCACCTGCACCAGCTACAGGTCTGGTGTAAATGCTGATTACTAGTGATGATGGCTGTGTATACAAGTTAGTAGTAGACATTAATTACATCCTAAATAATATATTTCATGACAATTTATTTTTAAATTGTCATAAATGCCTGTATTATTAACAGGTGACAATAATTGAATCGTTTTTATTTCTACCTGTGGTTCTTTTGTGAGTTTATATCCCACATATGTATTGTATGTATCCTGTAGTGTGATGTCTGTTAGAGCAGAGCGGACCTAGACCCGTATTCATCACCAGATGTATCGTCACATCCGCTCCTTGTTGAATACAGACGTTTGTATACGCGATTTATGTGCATTTGAAAAAAACAAAAACAACGCACATTATGTTTGCATAGAGTTCCTTGATGAATCAGGTTCATTATCTGTATAGAAGATTATTACAAGAGCAGCTGACACTGGGATTAGAACCTGTGTCGTCAAAGTCTCTCAAACATAAGAACACATTGTGAGAACATCTATAAGTGTCACAGACACCTGAAGAACCGACCAGAGAGACCTGTAATCCCCGTATCAGTCCCGTGTGACCTTGAACAAGTCATGTAATACACGTTCTGTGTCGCCCACCACGTTTCGGTATGACCTGTGGGGCAGCGCTGACTTTTCTGTCAGTATTTTCTATGATAAAGGCTGTCTTTGGGGGCAAGGTAAATGATGTACTTCCCTGATGTACTCCTCCCTTGGCATAACATTAGCTTTCAATGGTGGAAAACTGAGATTTAAAGGTATAGATCATGAAGGGGTGCCAGGGCTTTATAAGCAGTCAGTATGACCTCTGAGCCCTTTACCATTCCAGTTACAAAACATTTTGGAGGCTCTAGAGAACATCATTGTAATTTACTTCCCTGATATTAAGCGGTAAGTCATCCTTCTGTGAAGAGGACTATGGAGTCACCGGTAAAGGAGACAGCTCTGCCATTAGTAAGAGCTGTACTCAAAAAATTCTTATTATGTTTTGTTAATTATTCTCAGCACTTAATATTTACTGGAAAAATGTTAGTGTTAGAACACCAAGAAATGGAAAATAGGCAAACACAGCAGTGTCTAGAGTCAACGTTAGAAAATAAAGCCACATAAATGTTTTCTCTTTTATGGATTTGCAATCGGTGGGCAGGTCCGCTTAGTCTTCTCAAGACAGCAGATTGGTCATATCCCTGGCTCAACTTAATGAGGTCTACTACAGACATTACAGCACAGACAAGATGACCTGATACTGAGGGGAAGGTTTCTGTAAAAATTGAGAACAGTATTAATGGAACTAAAATATTCATGTTTTGGAGTTAACTAATACTATGCAGTAAGCAGGTAACAATTATACCATGTTAAATATAAATGATAGACAGTGACGATGATAATTTCTCTTTGACACGTTGTATATATATCACTTAGGTGGTACAAGCTGGAGTCAAAGCAAGGGAAGACAAATAAAGACAGAGGAGATCTAAAAGTCAATATCCAGTTTATGAGAAACAACATGACAGCCAGTATGTTTGACCTCTCCATGAAGGACAAGACGCGTTCTCCATTTGCTCGTCTGAAGGACAAGATGAAAGGAAGAAAGACGGACGGATCTGACACCTCTTCTGCCATCATTCAAAGCACTAGCGACCTGCACAGCAGTCGTGACCCTGATGGTACAGAAAGCCAGGTCAAGAGTAAGCCCAAGAAGCCATTCCTGTTGGGACCTCAGCGCCTATCCTCTGCTCATTCCATGTCCGACTTGACTGGTCCTCCTTCTTCTCTACCTGTCAAGCAGACTTTAGACTCAATCAGCTCAGCAGAAGAGAGTGGTGAGTTCTAGACAACAACTGTCCCTTCTACATTATCACTCCATGTCAGTACACATCTAACTCACAACATTGTCCTAAAGCTTTCTCATCATTTCCCATTTTAACCAAATTTTATAATAAAGCACAAGATGAAATAATGTACATAAATAATAGTAAATAGAAAGGTCTGAAATATTTCTGATTAGACTATAAAACATGAGAGAAAACAAAAGACTCACTGGTAAGAAGGTCAAAGGGATGTGGGCAATGCTGGTAAAGGAGAGGCAGGAGGTCTGTCCATGCACTGTGTCAGGAAAGGGAATAGTTGAGTGAATCATGGAAAGGAAGTTATAATACTTGTAAAACCCCAAGGTGTCGTCTGTAACAAAGGCTCGTACTTGCCTCAGAAAGGTTCTTCTCTCCCCTGTGCAGTGTCGGGGAGAACTAGTTTGATATTAATGTCTACATATGTTACCTGTGCAAGATTGTCACAATCACCCTTGGGAGGTAGGGGGTGTAGGTGCTGCATACGCTCTGTTCTCGCTGTTTCACATTCTTCCTAAACATCACCTTGAACGAGACATTTCCACATTTTGTCCACAAATTTAAGCTCCACAGCTGCCCATATATTATTGATTTGAATGTCCACAGAAATTGCTGTAGATAGTGTGTGTCATTAGTGACTGCGTTGTAGGTTTCTTTACTGACCACATTCTAGTTGTCATCATTGGCTATGTTCTTCTAACTGTTATTACTGTCCGTGTTCTAAATATAATTATTATGCCACATACTAGCTATAATTACTGGCCATGTTATAGATATCATCATTGATCTTGTTCTATTTTATATATATCATCATTGGCCCTGTTCAAGATGTCATTATTGTTCATGTTGTATATATCAAAACTGTCCTTGTTGTACTGTGAATGATCTACATATAATGTATGATCTTGTTATAGGTGTTACTGTAGTGCATGATCTAGATATCATTACTGACAGACAATACCGTCCATGGTCTTGTGCATGATCTAGATACTATTACTGGCCATGTTCTAGATGTGATTAATACCTGTGTTCCTTATTCTAAATATCATTACTGGACGTTTAAGGTATTGTTACTGTCCATATTGTTCATATCATTACTAACCATGTAATAAATGTCACTGGCCATGTGCTCAGTGTCATGTCTGTTTATACCGTATGCCAGCACTAAGGGGCATATTCAATTAGTTTTCCAGTTTGCAGTAACTTGTGTGATTCTATGGGGTGCGCGTGAAAATCCGCGCTATTGCGGTACCGTGGATTGCCTTCGCGGCCCGTTTTGGCGCGTTACTGCGGACCGGAAACTAATTGAATACACCCCCTAAGAGTCAAAACCGAACTTACTGAATTGTGGCTGTTATTACTGTCCATTTTCTAAGTCTGTCCACTCCTACGGGTCATTACTATTTTCTAGGAAACCTCAAGTCACCTCACAGAAGAACACTGAGTGCAGACACCTCAAAAGACAACCCGCACGAAGGCAATGACTCTAGAGTAGACTGGACGGGTGGAAGCGGCAATGACCCGGTTCTCGGTGCTTCTATTCCTCATAAATTTGCAACATTACCCAGACAATGGGCCCCCAATGATGATCATTCTGAGGCATTGGAGAGCGCAGGCAGTGGTGGAACTGGGAGTACATCTCTGGGGTTTTTCTCCAAAACAGCAGATGGAAAGAAGGAGGGGAAGAAGAGGGACAAAGTGAGCCTGTTTGAGAGAGTAACCGGGAAAAAAGAAGCAAAGAGATCTGATCGTCACAGCCAGGACATCTCAGACTGGGGGCTAGAAAGCAGAACCCAGATGTCCAGTTATGAGTCCACCAATCCCTTCAGGGTGGGAAGCCATGTTCCAGAACAACGGTAACTAGATCAATTTATTATTTTACATATTACTGCTCAATACAGTGTAACAACAGATCACAAGATCGTTTAGCTTCATCCTCTCTTCCATACAACAATGGAGTCATTGGGTTCATCACTGAACCACTCATTCCATAGGCGTATTGCTTTCTCTTCATATATCTCCCTCTCCCTATGTATTATACAGAGAGACTCTTAGCACTATACACACAGGGATTTCTTGGCTTGTTGTCAGGACCTCTCCAGCCAGCCTGGTGCATTATGGGGAGACAGGCTGCTCGGCTAATCAGCTTATGTGAAAATTTCTCAATTTGCAGCTGGCGACAGGTGTGAATGTAGAAAGTGCCTTTAATTTGAATGTGTCGTCAGAACCTCGACAGAGGACCCAGAGAAGTTATTAGCAAGGTCGCTGGGGGCAGGGAATGGGTAATTAGACAGGCCCTGGGAGATGGAGTTTAGGTAATTAAGGAAGCCTATTGCACTGGACATTGAGTTAGTTACAAATAATGTAATATCCGGATAAATTAAGTTATACCAGCACACAATGACTTAGGGCAAAAAATCAACACGCAAACTTCTAGACATCATAAACATAAATACTGAAACCCATATATTACTACAGTAGTTCTGCATCCATCACAGGGAAAAGATGACATAGTGAACAGTGAATCCCTATATCAAAATATTACTGACATACTGGGTGATATTCATGATACAAGGGAAATAGGAGGTGCCATAAGCAGCCAATCAAATGTTATCTTTTACTTCCTAAAGCTTATTTTATCTTTGCAGTAGTTGTCATAGACTTTCATACATGTACATAACGTATTTCCCCTTCCTAAACAGTGTTTACTATCTCGTATAATCCCTTAGTCTGTAAATAATATAATTACTCCCAAACTCTAATATTATTAATCTTAACAAACTCTGACCGACTACAGAATTAAGTTTCTGCCTTCATCCTGCTGGTCAGAGAACATAGAGATATTGAGCAGTATTTTATAGAAGTGTCGGGATCTGAAAATGGATTTAGAAATGTCTGTAATAGAGCAGTTTCCGTTCCTCCTCCTTTATAGTATCCCCTCATTGTCTGGACGCTGAAAATTAATCTGCAGGATCCACATAAAACTGTCCAATGTTCCTCCCACCTTACATGTGAATCCACAAAGATCGATTACTTCACCATTGTCAGAGTAGAGGAATACTAATGTTATATGTACCTCATTATCAGCATTGGTATTATGTAAGAAGTGACTAATTAAAGAACACTGAGTACATGACTTATTATCACCTTTTATTTATAAGGCGCCATACATAGGGGTTTGGAACATACAACATGATTGCATAGGTACATACAGATAAGAACAGTGGGTACATATAAGCAGAATAATAAATGCATGGATGCAACTGACAGAACAAATCGCATGGCTAACATAGATAATTCAGTATTAGACAAAATAGGACCAGAGAGGATAACGAGACTGGGCAGACATGAGACACAGGGTAGAAGACCTAGCCCATGAAGCTTACATTCTAAAGGTAGGGATTAATAAAAGTCAATAGGAGGGCTAAGGTTGTGTAAAATCCAGGAGATATAACAGCGGCACTGTAATCCTAGTGATATGACAGCGGCACTGTAATCCTAGTGATATGACAGCGGCACTGTAATCCTAGTGATATGACAGCGACACTGTAATCCTAGTGATATGACAACGGTACTGTAATCCTAGTGATATGACAGCAGCACTGTAATCCTAGTGATATGACAGCGGCACTGTAATCCTAGTGATATGACAGCAGCACTGTAATCCTAGTGATGACAGCGGTACTGTAATCCTAGTGATATGACAGCAGCACTGTAATCCTAGTGATATGACAGCGGCACTGTAATCCTAGTGATATGACAGCGGTACTGTAATCCTAGTGATATGACAGCGGTACTGTAATCCTAGTGATATGACAGCGGCACTGTAATCCTAGTGATATGACAGCAGCACTGTAATCCTAGTGATATGACAGCGGCACTGTAATCCTAGTGATATGACAGCGGTACTGTAATCCTAGTGATATGACAGCGGCACTGTAATCCTAGTGATATGACAGCGGTACTGTAATCCTAGTGATATGACAGCGGCACTGTAATCCTAGTGATATGACAGCGGTACTGTAATCCTAGTGATATGACAGCGGTACTGTAATCCTAGTGATATGACAGCGGCACTGTAATCCTAGTGATATGACAGCGGTACTGTAATCCTAGTGATATGACAGCAGCACTGTAATCCTAGTGATATGACAGCGGTACTGTAATCCTAGTGATATGACAGCAGCACTGTAATCCTAGTGATATGACAGCGGTACTGTAATCCTAGTGATATGACAGCGGTACTGTAATCCTAGTGATATGACAACGGCACTGTAATCCTAGTGATATGACAGCGACACTTTAATCCTAGTGATATGACAGCGACACTGTAATCCTAGTGATATGACAGCGGCACTGTAATCCTAGTGATATGACAACGGTACTGTAATCCTAGTGATATGACAACGGTACTGTAATCCTAGTGATATGACAGCGGTACTGTAATCCTAGTGATATGACAACGGCACTGTAATCCTAGTGATATGACAGCGACACTTTAATCCTAGTGATATGACAGCGACACTGTAATCCTAGTGATATGACAGCGGCACTGTAATCCTAGTGATATGACAACGGTACTGTAATCCTAGTGATATGACAGCGGTACTGTAATCCTAGTGATATGACAACGGCACTGTAATCCTAGTGATATGACAGCGGCACTGTAATCTTAGTGATATGACAGCGGCACTGTAATCCTAGTGATATGACAGCGGTACTGTAATCCTAGTGATATGACAGCGGCACTGTAATCCTAGTGATATGACAGCGGTACTGTAATCCTAGTGATATGACAGCGGTACTGTAATCCTAGTGATATGACAACGGTACTGTAATCCTAGTGATATGACAGCGGCACTGTAATCCTAGTGATATGACAACGGCACTGTAATCCTAGTGATATGACAGCGGTACTGTAATCCTAGTGATAAAGCAACAGCAATACAATGATAATATTATACTATTTCCCTATCACAGCACCGAGTGGGGATTTACGTTTGTGTTTCTTACTATATTGCTTGCATTGAATTGGAGAACGATGATCTTAGAACGTCAGACATTGGCAGAGGGTACAGAATACACATATACTATATTTTATAGGTACTGGGATTATTTCTTACTAAGAGTAATAGTAATGTAGCCACGAAGTACTTACTGCAGATTATATACTGACTTCGCCATATTGGATTGTGACTGTAGTAGGTGATTTATCTTTCAGCTCTCATACGAAGCTTTCATCGTCCGACGGTCCAGTTACAGCACAACTCCGAAGTAACAACCGGGGGCTGGACATTTACCCAACGCTCCAAGGACAGTCGGTAAGACATTTGTGCTGTGATTTGACCCTTTTGGAGTTTATTGTGGGGTCTCCACAGTGTGCTCCTGTGCCCCCAAGATGAGCCTGACCTCTTTTTGGAGGTTCCTGTCTGGTCTGTGGTCTTTAACATGTGCTCTTGGGCCTCAAAGTGAACTTGACCCTTTTGGAGGTGCCTGTCTAGTCTGTCCACTTTTTGATAGTTCCTCTCTGGTCTGGGATCCCCAACATGTGTTCCTCTGGCACCCCAGGTGAGCTTGTCAGCCTGTCAGGTCTGGGTTCTCCACTGTGTGCTACAGGGTCCCCATAGTGAGCTTGTCCGCTCTTATGAGGAGCTGGGGTAGTCTCTGCTCTCTAGTGTTTAGTATGTGTGCAGCCAATGCTCTCACTGTCAGAGTTAGAGACATCTATATGCTGCGGATTGTTCAATGTATACAAGGCAAACAGTTACTAAGAAAGTTGTCTTGTTTTTAGTATTTACACTATATTTATATTAGACAGAGACATCTGTTATTATGTGGCTGGTGAGTCTGTGCTCCATCCTCTGGCTATACATGGGTCACAGCAACTCTACTTTCTATTTCTTTTTTAGGAAAATTGTAGCTTCCATATTGGCGCTGCTCTAAAGGTAAAACGCTGCAGTCACTGGGGACCAAAGTCACTTATTTGTTACAGAGAAGATTATTCTCCAATCAGCCTCTTTGTAAGACTTATTATAAGGCCAGTGTAGCCCCAAACCAGAGAAACAACAATGAAACATTGTATCAATGTCTTGTCCCTACTTCCTGTTTATATAATGTATAAGATCATACGAAAGGAAGAAATTACAGGTGAATGGAGTCATTGCATTCTCAGGTCTGGGAACTTTTATTCTGAGTTACAGGATTTTGTTACTGCTACTAGAGATAACACGGCTTGTTTTAGTAATTCTTCGCTTTCTGGTATGATGTGGGCAGACAGTGGTTCACTCCTTCGGACACCTGCGTATTCTGTGCACTGATCCAGGCATCACAGTGTATCTAGGGCCATCGCCAGCCTCTCTCCACAGGAAATAGTGTGAGATCGCTTTCACTTTCCGCCCTAATTAGAACTTGGAGAAGATACAAAGGTGAGATTCCTGGACTATGTCTCTTATCTGTTCCCTTTGGTGTCTGTATCCTGGGAATCACTGCTGCAGCGGGTTTCACATATCCTCATAGTCACCTGCGCTCTGTGACTTCTACATAGGTGCCGGACACATTTTCAGGGTTTCTCAGACATTAACCCACTACCCATATGTAAAAAACAACCTTCAGATGAGTGTATGCATATCAGTCCGGGGTGAGCTCGCAGTCGGATCCATGGGTGGCTGATTTACATACTTATACACAATACAAACATGAAAGCGGCTCAGTGCTGGATATACAATTCTAGGCAGATAAAAGACCCATGGCACAGGTAGAATTGTAGGGTTAGCAGCTGCGTTGTCAGTCACCAATCATAAATCAGCCATTGGTGACTGGCGTTTCTGTGCCGCTACTGGTGGTGTGGTACGGTTGGAATGAGGGGAGACCACGAAAGGTGGACACATGAAGGTGGAAGTTATTGAGACAGCAGCTGCCACCACGGAGGCCAGATCACCAAAGGAGGACCCTGGCCTCAACTGTTCTGTTTATTGGAGAGTACACTGAGTTTATGAACAGACAGTGGTCCAGTTATTGGTATGGGTAGATGGTGGGATGGTTAGTACAGTTACCGTGATTTAACAATGAATTAAGAATTGTTTAGTTTCTTGTAAAATTTTGATAAAATAATGGCAAAAACACGTATTTCATACCTTATATAAACGTATTTTTTTTATTTAACAGCTTTTGCATACATTAGGTTACCATATACCTCTGCTAGGTTTGGTTTCTTGACTGATCGACAAGCTCTAATCCCAAATACTGAGAGGCGCCTACATAGTTTTTAAAGAAACGTTGGCTCCTGCTTCCTTCTACATCATTATCACGCGTTTTCAGTTCTCAGTTGCGATTTTCTTGAGCAGTCTGTTCTGTCTGTGCGCATTTTTACGACTGCTTTTACAGTTCAACCTCCTCTTAATTTTTCCTAGACTCTGACGTGAAAGGTTAGAAGAGCGTCCAATTTCACGTCCATTCATGCAAGAATGTTGTTTACATCATATACTATAAATCATCATCATCATTTATTTATATAGCGCCACTAATTTCGCTCCCTATTATGAAACGCGTAGAGGTGACTGTGGAGACTCTCTGATTTCGAGCTAATTCAGATAGAGCTGTTCGTATGTGGATATCAGATTTGAGCTGTTGTACTATCTATGCCTGAATATTTTTACCATCTGCTACGTGCAATTTTATTGTTTGGAATAAAACTTTTAACTTGGATAATACACCATGGAAGCGCCCCTTCTTTTTTGATGTTTTAGGAGTGTTGGTTATTCCCATGTGGAGATCGGGAGATAGAAGGTAAGGACGCGCAGATTTCATCCTGCTGTTGTTTTGAAATACAGTGAAACAAAGACTGTTCACGAATAAGCACGCTGAGACTTTATTATCCATTTTCATTGGACTTGCGCACACCGACTGTTGGTATATATATATATAAATAATTTAACCCGTGCATGATACTCATGCATTCTAGTCAAATCAAGCTACTTAAGATGTTAAAAAGGTTCTTGTCATGCATTTGGGCCTAGCCCAGGCCTCCTCAGGGGAAGAGCGTTACTTCCCGACGCAAGCGCCCTTTTTTAACGTGGTTTTGTCCACATGTCACCACCTCATCATTTTTCTCCATCACCTCATCCTTCATCGCCACATCCTTCATCAAGCTACTTAAGGTGTTAAAAACTCCCCACTGTCACCCCCGGCAACCACCAACCACTCCCAACTGTCACTTCTCCTTCAAGAAATATATAGGTCAGTGTATAACTCTGCCCAGCAGGTGGCGCTGCAGCTTGGTTTTTTTTTTTCACACACTCCACTAGGCATTTATATAGTAGATTATATATATATATGGGTAGAAAGTGGTATTCTTACCAGTTTTGGGAATATTCTGATAGGGTTGTGATTAACAGTTACCTGTGTAAGTAGAGGGTGACACAGTTACTAATTCAATATGATTAGAGAGTGCCACAGTTATTCATTCAGTAACTAATAAACAGTTACCAATTCAGTAACTAATAAATGGTATTCACATGACCTGGAGTGGGATGACCCACTCTTACATGTCCTGGAGTGGGGAGAACAGGATAACTGTTACAGGTCCTGAGGCAGGGAGGGTGGGTTAACTGCTAGTCACATGCCCTGAAGTGGGAAAGTAGGATAACTGGTACTCACATGCCCTGAGGTGGGAAAAGTAGGATAACTGGTACTCACATGGTCTGGGGTGGGTAGAATAACTGATAATCGCATGCCCTGTGGTGGGGAGAGAAGGATAACTGGCACATGCCCTGGAATCGGGTAATTGGTATCTCATGTCCTTAGGTGGTGAGAGTAAGATAACTAGTACTATCATGCCCTGGGGTGGGGAAAGTAGGATAGCTGGTACTCACATACCCTTAAGTGGGATAACCAGTACTCGCATGCCCTGGGTTGGTGGAATAGAATAATTGGTACTCACATGCCCTGCAGTAAGGAGAGTAAGATTACTGGTACGATCATGCACTGGGGTGGGGAGAGTAGGATAACTAATAATGACATGCCCTTTGGTAGGATAAATGGCGCATACCCTGGAATGGGGTAACTGGTACTCTCATGCCCTGCGGTGGTGTGAGTAAGATAACTGGTACTCACTTGGCCTGCAGTCGGGAGATTAGGATAACTGGTACATGCACTGGAGTGGGACAACTGTTACTCTCATGACCTGGGGTGGAAAGAGTAGGATAATAGGATAACTCTCTTAGATCTACCTCTAAGCTGTGCCTTGTCTCGTCTCTGGTAACCACCTCTCCCTCCCATCTATAAGACTTCTCTCGTGCTGCTCCCCACTTATGGAATTCCCTACCACGCTCAATCAGACTTTCCCACAGTCTTCAAATCTTTAGATGCTCTTTAAAAACCCATCTCTTTTTTAGAGGTGACCTCATCCCAGATAACACTATTCACACTAATGCACTCTCACAGCTGCCCTCATCTCCACTCTAAGGGGTAAATGTATCAAAGTGCGAGTTTGCCAGCGTGTTTAAAACGCGGCAAATCGCGGGTTTACCCGCAAGTTTTTTTTTAAAAAATGGAAATGTATCAAGCTGCGATTTTGAGACTCATGTTCAAAATCGCTGGTCATCTCTGGCGATTTTGAGCGATGTAAACACTCACGAGTTTAGCAAACTCTCCTGTGTTTGGCAAACTCGCCTGTGTTGTAACAGTGAGTTGTCAACACATCACTGTTACACTGCCCCTGGTTAAAAGTTAAAGAATAGATAAAAGTAAAAAAAAAAAAAAACGTGGGGCCCCCCCGCCATTTATGCTTAACCCTAGTGCTGCCTGACTAGTGCTGGTCCCGTGAAAATCTGGGAAAAATTTTGCGTGGGGTTCCCCCGATTTTCACTTTACCAGCACTAGGCAAACCAGCCAGGGTTGGCGGCACTATAGCAGGGGGACGCGCGGCAGGGGTCCCCCTGCCATAATGACTAACCAACCTTAGGCTGTTTAGCGCTGGGCTGGATTCCCTAGGGAGTAGGGTCCGCCGAAAAAAACGAGCGGGTCCCCCCTAGAAAGTACCAGCCCAGTGCTGACAGCACTAGGGCTCTTCCTGCTACCCCTGGGCTGTGGGTAGTAGGGTAATACTGCGAGAAAGTGTTAAAAAAACAAACTGACACCAATTTTTTTTGTGGAACTACAAGTCCCAGCCAGCCAGGTTGCCCTAAAAACTGTGGCCATGCTGTTGCTTGTATAACTACAAGCACCAGCATACCCACGGCAGCCAGGGCATGTTGGCACTTGGAGAACCACAAGTGCCAACATGCCCTGACATCCCTGGCTTGCTGGGACCTGTAGTTCCACAAAAAAAAAAGTTTACAAAACAACTCCCTCATAAAAACCACAAACATTTATTAAAAATAAAACCCCACAATAAAGACACCAACCACCCTCTTGTTAACCACATCTGTTTAATAAAAATAAAAAAAACAAATACTCACCAAAGATGTTTTCTTTCTTCATCCAAACTTCCAGCCTTGCCCCAGTCCCTTAATATTTATACCTCCATCTTGCCGGCTTGCCCCAGTCCCAGCCATTTTGTACTTCCAAAAACGACTGAAGAAAAGCAGGAACACTTCGCCCAGAAGGGCCCCATATGTGTAAGATCCCGACTCTGTGTACTTGATTGCAGAAAAAAAAAAAAAACTTTCACCGCCGCAAACACCTCCTACCTAGTAGGAGGTCCGAACCGCAATGACCCTACGTTGGTTGCGTAAGTTAAAACTACAGTATAATGTGATTTTCCCACGCTTGCGTAAGCTGTAATACAGTAAATACTGGGATGTTTGTTAGTATGATCGTATAATACTTGCAGTTCCTTCTTCGATGCATTCAAAACACAGGTGGCCACCTGATTAGATTCTTCTCCCTTCGTTCCTTGCTCCTCACATAGGAGACAAACCACATGTGAGAGGGAGAGACTGTGATTGGCTGAGGAGCTGGATATAAGGAGCTGTGCTTTTCATTTCATATATGTTTTGATAAAGTTCGGTTGAACGAAACGCGTCAGAAAGACTGTTGTTTGTATTTTAAGGTATAATAAACCTTGATAATTTATTATACTTTGCCGCTTGTGTCCAGTTACTAACTCTGCCATCTGTATATGGTTCACTGATTTCTTACAAGGTATTAGAGCGCTTTCATTAAAATCATATTTAACTGGTACTCTCATGCCCTGGGTTGGGAAGAGTAGGATAACTGGTAGTCATATGGCTTGGGATGATTAGTGTAGGATAACTGGTATTCACATGCCCTGGAGTTGGTAAGAGTAGGATAACTGGTAGTCATATGGCTTGGGATGATTAGTGTAGGATAACTGGTACTCTCATGCCCTGGGTTGGGAAGAGTAGGATAACTGGTAGTCATATGGCTTGGGATGATTAGTGTAGGATAACTGGTACTCTCATGCCCTGGAGTTGGTAAGCTAACACCAATTTGTAATAAGCGGCTTGCAATGTACTCAGTCGGTTATAGCACCCTATGTACTGACCCTATCAGTGCCCTGATGACCATCAATGGAAAGGACCAATTAGGTAAATAAATGTGTCCTTGTGCCGATGTATCAGTGTGAATCATCACATTTAATTGGCCTCTCTCTGAGCACCTGCAGCTTTTAATGATGTTTTCCAGACTAGGAGCAGGGATATGAGAGGGAGGGCTGAGGATGCAGCCACTATCTTTCTGCTGTGCGGGAGCCTCTGATTCCTCCACAAACATATGGAAAGATTTACTTCTGCCCCTTCCCCCCCTCGTCTCCGCTGCTCACCATCATCCTCCCAGGTGACACATTCACAGATTACATTTCTGTGTTAGGAGTTTTATATCTTTTCTATTTACATAAGTAACCACAACTAGAGTCGTTAAGGCCATAATTAGCTTTTTATAAAAGTATACCTGTATATCTGTGTCTGCTGGAAGCTGCAGTAGGAAATGCTAAAATGGTGGGAAATGATAAAGAGCTGCTGAGAGGACTTATCCTCAGTGCTCGTCATTACACAACTTGTGGCATTGGTCACTGACCGGCACACAGCCACATTGCAGCTGTAATTCTCAGTCCAAGGGGGCAGCCAGGGGATGGGGGGGCAGCAGGGGGATGGGGGCAGCAGGGGATGGGGGGCATTCATGGAAACTTATGCACAGGTAACAAATTCTGCCCAAAGTGACAGAATCTGTGAGACCCAACCACTTATTTTGCACCAGTTTTTATATTGATCGCAGTGTACCGCTCTATCCACAGAGAGAAATGACCTCCTGCAAGACACATGACCATCACACATGCATTCTCATCTTACATACGTGTTTGCTTTGGGCTCATTCAGTACAATGGTACAGAACACATGCCATAATTACTGCCATAGAGTGAATCAGCACTAGACTGATAAAAGCCGAGGTATGATTGGCTGCAATTAATTACAGGCCAGCATTGCACTTTACACCGGGTTACCTAATAACCTGCAAATATAGATGCATCAGATACATTGAATTCACAGATGGACGTACCTTCTCTGATGTATGGTGATTGCAGAAACACATTCAACCTTCTTAAAATTCTTAAATTATTTTTTTTGGTGATAATGAGAAAGACAGACACTGATGAAACGATTTTCATATATTTCCTCCCTAGGATAAAAATCCATTTGAGGGTGCCGGTCCCTACAGCCACCTGACTCGTATGGAGGTAGAGCGGGAACTGGCCAAGCACAAGGACCTCCTCAGGAAGAAGGACAGCCACATACGAGAGCTGGAGGACTATATTGACAACTTGTTGGTACGGGTAATGGAAGAGACGCCCAGCATCCTGCGAGTGCCCTATGTGCCATCCAGGAAAGCTGGAAAATTCACTCAGAGCTAGCCGGTCACTAATATGAGCACTCAGAAAGCTGCAGCATACAACTTCCCTGTACGCCTCATTAATGCAGTGTCCGCACTTCAGTCTGTTCTAACTGAATGATTAAACAATACAGCTCCAATCACAAAACTGAAATGAAGTATAATAGAAACGTGTCCCAGTTGATGCATTAACACACCCAGAGATCCCAGGGGTACACACTCTGCTATGTGGTGCTACCATATGAGATTAGTGGAGAGACTCAATTTCCTTTAAGGTCTTAGAGAAAGTAACTGTGGCTAAGGACAACCAACTGCGTATGGAACTAACAATCACTCTCACCTTGTCTGATATACTCATTACTCACCTCCCTGGCAGACCTCTCCCTTTCTTCCCTTCATAGTGTTATGTTTATGTGCTGCGCGCAATTGTGGCTCATTAATGATTGTATAATGGTACAAATGTGACACTCAAAGAAATGCTGCAGTTTTTACGTATAACCTTTTACAGTTACCAAAATAACTGGATAATTAAAAAAAACCAGTGAAATGTATTATAATAACACATGTGACACCTCCACTTAACCCTATTTATTGAGGTTATGATTGTATTTACACCAACCTGCCAAGTATAACATTGTCATATACTCCTCTACCAGTCATATCATTCTCTCGTTCTTCAGCTCTTTACTTAATGCACTTGGCAGTAAGAAGACGCAACATTTATTGTCCAGATCTTAACTTTAGTTCACATCCGGTCAATAATAGCTTCCCTGGAACTTCTGGTATATTTACCTGGCACTGAAATTGGGTAATACAACTACAAACTAAACAAAATAACCATTAGAGCTGAAACCCTTTGATGCTACAACTGAAAGCTCGAAGGGCCCACCCTACAGCTGGTGACATATCCAGAAGGTTTCTGACGATCTAATGGTCTCCGATGTTCAGAGGTGGGACATTCATGCTGACCATTGTGTGATATGCTCAGTGCACACTGATTAACTACAGGCCTTATTCTGTATGATGTCAGCAGATCTTACTATCCAGCTGTAGCCAACATCACGTGACAACAAACATAAGTACTTAGACGCTGTAAGCTACTATTTGTGGATTCTCATTGATGGCCCAGTTACATGTGTGTATGATTTCAGCAAGCAGAGGTCTTCTTAGGCCCGGAGGAAGAAGTTACATTCACTTCCAATAAGAGAGTCAGAGACAGTAGTACAGAAGAAATCACATTCTCCCAGGTCTAAGGCTGCTTCATATCACGGTGACAGATCACCGTTGCAGATTATGTAGGCATGACGAGAGAGATTCAGTGCCTGGACCAATCACTAGAACAAGTCTTAGCTCAGGAAGTGATGACATCTCTATACAGCTCATGGAGTCCATAGGTCTTGGTAAACTATGCAAGAACTGGTGTCCAAGTGTTTTTTGTTGCCATTGTGTTTCCTGCCACTATGAGGATGTCTCTGGCCTATGCGGCCCATAATAAGCACACAGATACACTGTACAGAAGCCCACAATGGATGAGAACCTCATGTCCTGGATCACAGAGAAAGTGTTACTAAAAGCTGCCAATGGAAAATGCTGTTACAAGTTATTTTCAAACTTTATAAAGATACAATGTAAAGCATCTCCTGACTCCTAACTAATGAGTTTAGTGACTTGTACGTTGTCCTTATTTTCAGATACTTTTAAAAATCTGCATTACAATTGTCCCAATCTTCTTTGTGTTTTATAAAGGTGCTGTAACGATTTCCTCCCACACTGTACTGTTCATGTCTTCAGATTCCCTTATTCCTAAAAGTGTTATTAGATTTCTGTAGATTTGTTTTCTTCTGGTCCTTCTCATTGTGATTACACTACTTCCATATTGATGTAAGATGATTATTGCACATATCTAGGGCTGATGCATGAAATAGACTCACACGACCCTGAACCGCAGATGGAAATTGTGATCCTGTGACTTGTCCTTCAGGTCAACCTTAAAATCCCTAGTCGTATCCAGATTAAGCCTAAAACCATAGAGACAGACTTCATACTGGCAACTGGACTAGTCCCTGACTTCCAGTCCTTTCTGGAATCTATCTACAGTGCCAGTCAATGACAACCGCTCAGTCGCTCTGAGCTTACTGTAAAGAATCCTTCCAGAGCTGGAAGTTACAATAAGGGGTGACAGGGGACTTAATATCTTCTCATATTGAGATTATCAGAGAGTTGTGTGTTTTGTCCTCATTTTGATTTTAATGAACACGTTCTGTACCGTTTACTATTGATATTTTGGTGTTGATGTTACAGTTTACAATCAGCTTCTTGTTCTCTTTTACTTTTATTGCATTCCATGTAACTCCCTGATTAAGAATCATTGCAGACCTCTGACCCCCAGCTGAATGTCCCTGTCCTGCAGGACCAGGGCATAAGCTTTTGAAGCATGAGGGGATCTCAGACTTCTTAGAAAAATAGTAAGGTCAGTTTAAAGTGATTTTGAGAACTTCATTTAGTTTTATTATTATCCTTCATGTATAAAGCACCAACACGTTCCACATTCCCTATTGTGCAGCACATAAACGGAGGAATATATACTGCCACCTGGAGTTAGGGGACCATACTGGAAGACAAGCTGAAACCGATACAGAAGTATCGGGAGTACCAGGCAGGGACGTCAACGGGTAACCTGAAAAAGATCAGGACAACCTCAGCTAGAGAACTATTCAAATTATTAGAGGCTGGGTCAGAGAACAGACAAACAGTGTTCATGAACCTTCCACAAATGTAACATTTGGAGACAGAAATTAGTGCTGAGGAAATGAAGGCACAAAGTTCTAAAGGAATGAAATGGGGGAAATGGTGTCAGTGTGCATATCTGAATGCAACACCCCAATCATTTATAGAGAGATATATGGAGACATCTGTAATATAACCCATGTACACATAAGCCTGGAGGATGTCAGGTGCTGAGCGGTGATACACTGACAACAAACTGTCTGTGTGACCAGTGAGATGATGTTCTGTGAAAAAGGTGTTGTAGAATAAAGATGTCATAAGGGAAAGATGGAGGTGGGCTGGAGAGATGACAAAATATCAATCATCCCTAAAGAGTTGTGTTTTCAGGTTTTTTAAAGGTTTGAACTATGTGAGACAATATATGAATGAAAGAGTTGTGCAAGGTCGGAGAATTACTGCAGGTGAGGATGAGATGCGATAATTTGTCACTGTTATATCTATAATACCGGTGATTCCCTACAGTTATAGTTTATCACTGTTATATCTATATTACCAGTGATTCCCTACAGTTAAAGTTTATCACTGTTATATCTATATTACTGGTGATTCCCTACAGTTATAATTTATCACTGTTATATCTATAATACCGGTGATTCCCTACAGTTATAAATTATCACTGTTATATCTATATTACAGGTGATTCCCTACAGTTATAAATTATCACTGTTATATCTATATTACAGGTGATTCCCTACAGTTATAAATTATCACTGTTATATCTATATTACCGGTGATTCCCTACAGTTATAATTTATCACTATAATATCTGTATTACTGGTGTCCCTACAGTTATAGTTTATCACTGTTATATCTATTTTACAGGTTATTCCCTACAGTTATAATTTATCACTGTTATATTTATATTACTGATGATTCCCTACAGTTATAGTTTATCACTGTTATATTTATATTACTGATGATTCCCTACAGTTATAAATTATCACTGTTATATCTATATTACCGGTGATTCCCTACAGTTATAATTTATCACTGTTATATCTATATTACAGGTGATTCCCTACAGTTATAGTTTATCACTGTTATATCTATATTACTGGTGATTCCCTACAGTTATAGTTTATCACTGTTATATCTATATTACCGGTGATTCACTACAGTTATAATTTATCACTGTTATATCTATATTACCGGTGATTCCCTACAGTTATAGTTTATCACTGTTATATCTATATTACCGGTGATTCCCTACAGTTATAATTTATCACTGTTATATCTATATTACCGGTGATTCACTAGTTATAATTTATCACTGTTATATCTATATTACTGGTGATTCCCTACAGTTTTAGTTTTTTACTGTTATATCTATATTACTGGTGATTCCCTACAGTTATAGTTTATCACTGTTATATTTATAATACTGGTGATTCCCTACAGTTATAGTTTATCACTGTTATATCTATATTACCGGTGATTCCCTACAGTTATAGTTTATCACTGTTATATCTATATTACCGGTGTCCCTACAGTTATAGTTTATCACTGTTATATCTATATTACCGGTGATTCCCTACAGTTATAGTTTATCACTGTTATATTTATATTACTGGTGATTCCCTACAGTTATAGTTTATCACTGTTATATCTATATTACCAGTGATTCCCTACAGTTATAGTTTATCACTGTTATATCTATATTACCAGTGATTCACTACAGTTATAATTTATCACTGTTATATCTATATTACTGGTGTCCCTACAGTTATAGTTTATCACTGTTATATTTATATTACCGGTGATTCCCTACAGTTATAGTTTATCACTGTTATATCTATATTACCGGTGATTCCCTACAGTTATAATTTATCACTGTTATATCTATATTACCGGTGATTCACTAGTTATAATTTATCACTGTTATATCTATATTACTGGTGATTCCCTACAGTTTTAGTTTTTTACTGTTATATATATATTACTGGTGATTCCCTACAGTTATAGTTTATCACTGTTATATCTATATTACTGGTGATTCCCTACAGTTATAGTTTATCACTGTTATATCTATATTACTGGTGATTCCCTACAGTTATAGTTTATCACTGTTATATCTATATTACCGGTGATTCCCTACAGTTATAATTTATCACTGTTATATCTATATTACCGGTGATTCCCTACAGTTATAGTTTATCACTGTTATATCTATATTACTGGTGATTCCCTACAGTTATAGTTTATCACTGTTATATCTATATTACTGGTGTCCCTACAGTTATAAATTATCACTGTTATATCTATATTACCGGTGATTCCCTACAGTTATAATTTATCACTGTTATATCTATATTACAGGTGATTCCCTACAGTTATAGTTTATCACTGTTATATTTATATTACTGATGATTCCCTACAGTTATAGTTTATCACTGTTATATTTATATTACTGATGATTCCCTACAGTTATAAATTATCACTGTTATATCTATATTACCGGTGATTCCCTACAGTTATAATTTATCACTGTTATATCTATATTACAGGTGATTCCCTACAGTTATAGTTTATCACTGTTATATCTATATTACTGGTGATTCCCTACAGTTATAGTTTATCACTGTTATATCTATATTACCGGTGATTCACTACAGTTATAATTTATCACTGTTATATCTATATTACCGGTGATTCCCTACAGTTATAGTTTATCACTGTTATATCTATATTACCGGTGATTCCCTACAGTTATAATTTATCACTGTTATATCTATATTACCGGTGATTCACTAGTTATAATTTATCACTGTTATATCTATATTACTGGTGATTCCCTACAGTTTTAGTTTTTTACTGTTATATCTATATTACTGGTGATTCCCTACAGTTATAGTTTATCACTGTTATATTTATAATACTGGTGATTCCCTACAGTTATAGTTTATCACTGTTATATCTATATTACCGGTGATTCCCTACAGTTATAGTTTATCACTGTTATATCTATATTACCGGTGTCCCTACAGTTATAGTTTATCACTGTTATATCTATATTACCGGTGATTCCCTACAGTTATAGTTTATCACTGTTATATTTATATTACTGGTGATTCCCTACAGTTATAGTTTATCACTGTTATATCTATATTACCAGTGATTCCCTACAGTTATAGTTTATCACTGTTATATCTATATTACCAGTGATTCACTACAGTTATAATTTATCACTGTTATATCTATATTACTGGTGTCCCTACAGTTATAGTTTATCACTGTTATATTTATATTACCGGTGATTCCCTACAGTTATAGTTTATCACTGTTATATCTATATTACCGGTGATTCCCTACAGTTATAATTTATCACTGTTATATCTATATTACCGGTGATTCACTAGTTATAATTTATCACTGTTATATCTATATTACTGGTGATTCCCTACAGTTTTAGTTTTTTACTGTTATATATATATTACTGGTGATTCCCTACAGTTATAGTTTATCACTGTTATATCTATATTACTGGTGATTCCCTACAGTTATAGTTTATCACTGTTATATCTATATTACTGGTGATTCCCTACAGTTATAGTTTATCACTGTTATATCTATATTACCGGTGATTCCCTACAGTTATAATTTATCACTGTTATATCTATATTACCGGTGATTCCCTACAGTTATAGTTTATCACTGTTATATCTATATTACTGGTGATTCCCTACAGTTATAGTTTATCACTGTTATATCTATATTACTGGTGTCCCTACAGTTATAGTTTATCACTGTTATATCTATATTACCGGTGATTCCCTACAGACTACAGTTATAATTTATCACTGTTATATCATTAATACCAGTGATTCCCTACACTTATAATTTATCACTGTTATATCTATATTACCGGTGATTCCCTACAGTTATAATTTATCACTGTTATATCTATAATACCGGTGCTTCCCTACAGTTATAATTTATCACTGTTATATCTATATTACCGGTGATTCCCTACAGTTATAGTTTATCACTGTTATATCTATATTAATGGTGATTCCATACAGTTATAATTTATCACTATAATATCTATATTACTGGTGTCCCTACAGTTATAGTTTATCACTGTTATATCTATATTACAGGTGATTCCCTACAGTTATAGTTTATCACTGTTATATCTATATTACTGGTGATTCCCTACAGTTATAGTTTATCACTGTTATATCTATATTACTGGTGTCCCTACAGTTATAGTTTATCACTGTTATATCTATATTACCGGTGATTCCCTACAGACTACAGTTATAATTTATCACTGTTATATCATTAATACCAGTGATTCCCTACACTTATAATTTATCACTGTTATATCTATATTACCGGTGATTCCCTACAGTTATAATTTATCACTGTTATATCTATAATACCGGTGCTTCCCTACAGTTATAATTTATCACTGTTATATCTATATTACCGGTGATTCCCTACAGTTATAGTTTATCACTGTTATATCTATATTAATGGTGATTCCATACAGTTATAATTTATCACTATAATATCTATATTACTGGTGTCCCTACAGTTATAGTTTATCACTGTTATATCTATATTACAGGTGATTCCCTACAGTTATAGTTTATCACTGTTATATCTATATTACTGGTGATTCCCTACAGTTATAGTTTATCACTGTTATATCTATATTACAGGTGATTCCCTACAGTTATAAATTATCACTGTTATATCTATATTACCGGTGATTCCCTACAGTTATAGTTTATCACTGTTATATTTATATTACTGGTGATTCCCTACAGTTATAAATTATCACTGTTATATCTATATTACCGGTGATTCCCTACAGTTATAGTTTATCACTGTAATAATTATATTACTGGTGATTCCCTACAGTTATAGTTTATCACTGTTATATCTATATTACTGGTGATTCCCTACAGTTATAGTTTATCATTGTTATATCTATATTACCGGTGATTCCCTACAGTTATAGTTTATCACTGTTATATCTATATTACTGGTGATTCCCTACAGTTATAATTTATCACTGTTATCTCTATATTACTGGTGTCCCTACAGTTATAGTTTATCACTGTTATATTTTTATTACTGGTGATTCCCTACAGTTGTAGTTTATCACTGTTATATCTATATTACCGGTGTCCCTACAGTTATAGTTTATCACTGTTATATATATATTACTGGTGTCCCTACAGTTATAGTTTATCACTGTTATATTTATAATACTGGTGATTCCCTACAGTTATAGTTTATCACTGTTATATCTATATTACCGGTGATTCCCTACAGTTATAGTTTATCACTGTTATATCTATATTACCGGTGTCCCTACAGTTATAGTTTATCACTGTTATATCTATATTACCGGTGATTCCCTACAGTTATAGTTTATCACTGTTATATTTATATTACTGGTGATTCCCTACAGTTATAGTTTATCACTGTTATATCTATATTACCAGTGATTCCCTACAGTTATAGTTTATCACTGTTATATCTATATTACCAGTGATTCACTACAGTTATAATTTATCACTGTTATATCTATATTACTGGTGTCCCTACAGTTATAGTTTATCACTGTTATATTTATATTACTGGTGATTCCCTACAGTTATAGTTTATCACTGTTATATCTATATTACCGGTGATTCCCTACAGTTATAGTTTATCACTGTTATATCTATATTACCGGTGTCCCTACAGTTATAGTTTATCACTGTTATATCTATATTACTGGTGTCCCTACAGTTATAGTTTATCACTGTTATATCTATATTACCGGTGATTCCCTACAGTTATAATTTATCACTGTTATATTATTAATACCAGTGATTCCCTACACTTATAATTTATCACTGTTATATCTATATTACCGGTGATTCCCTACAGTTATAATTTATCACTGTTATATCTATAATACCGGTGCTTCCCTACAGTTATAATTTATCACTGTTATATCTATATTACCGGTGATTCCCTACAGTTATAGTTTATCACTGTTATATCTATATTAATGGTGATTCCATACAGTTATAATTTATCACTATAATATCTATATTACTGGTGTCCCTACAGTTATAGTTTATCACTGTTATATCTATATTACAGGTGATTCCCTACAGTTATAGTTTATCACTGTTATATCTATATTACTGGTGATTCCCTACAGTTATAGTTTATCACTGTTATATCTATATTACAGGTGATTCCCTACAGTTATAAATTATCACTGTTATATCTATATTACCGGTGATTCCCTACAGTTATAGTTTATCACTGTTATATTTATATTACTGGTGATTCCCTACAGTTATAAATTATCACTGTTATATCTATATTACCGGTGATTCCCTACAGTTATAGTTTATCACTGTAATAATTATATTACTGGTGATTCCCTACAGTTATAGTTTATCACTGTTATATCTATATTACTGATGATTCCCTACAGTTATAGTTTATCATTGTTATATCTATATTACCGGTGATTCCCTACAGTTATAGTTTATCACTGTTATATCTATATTACTGGTGATTCCCTACAGTTATAATTTATCACTGTTATCTCTATATTACTGGTGTCCCTACAGTTATAGTTTATCACTGTTATATTTTTATTACTGGTGATTCCCTACAGTTGTAGTTTATCACTGTTATATCTATATTACCGGTGTCCCTACAGTTATAGTTTATCACTGTTATATCTATATTACCGGTGATTCCCTACAGTTATAGTTTATCACTGTTATATATATATTACTGGTGTCCCTACAGTTATAGTTTATCACTGTTATATTTATAATACTGGTGATTCCCTACAGTTATAGTTTATCACTGTTATATCTATATTACCGGTGATTCCCTACAGTTATAGTTTATCACTGTTATATCTATATTACCGGTGTCCCTACAGTTATAGTTTATCACTGTTATATCTATATTACCGGTGATTCCCTACAGTTATAGTTTATCACTGTTATATTTATATTACTGGTGATTCCCTACAGTTATAGTTTATCACTGTTATATCTATATTACCAGTGATTCCCTACAGTTATAGTTTATCACTGTTATATCTATATTACTGGTGTCCCTACAGTTATAGTTTATCACTGTTATATCTATATTACCAGTGATTCCCTACAGTTATAGTTTATCACTGTTATATCTATATTACCGGTGATTCCCTACAGTTATAGTTTATCACTGTTATATCTATATTACTGGTGTCCCTACAGTTATAATTTATCACTGTTATATCTATAATACTGGTGTCCCTACAGTTATAGTTTATCACTGTTATATCTATATTACTGGTGTCCCTACAGTTATAATTTATCACTGTTATATCTATATTACTGGTGTCCCTACAGTTATAGTTTATCACTGTTATATTTATATTACTGGTGATTCCCTACAGTTATAGTTTATCACTGTTATATCTATATTACCGGTGATTCCCTACAGTTATAGTTTATCACTGTTATATCTATATTACCGGTGTCCCTACAGTTATAGTTTATCACTGTTATATCTATATTACTGGTGTCCCTACAGTTATAGTTTATCACTGTTATATCTATATTACCGGTGATTCCCTACAGTTATAGTTTATCACTGTTATATTTATATTACTGGTGATTCCCTACAGTTATAGTTTATCACTGTTATATCTATATTACCAGTGATTCCCTACAGTTATAGTTTATCACTGTTATATCTATATTACCGTTGATTCCCTACAGTTATAGTTTATCACTGTTATATTTATATTACTGGTGATTCCCTACAGTTATAGTTTATCACTGTTATATCTATATTACTGGTGATTCCCTACAGTTATAATTTACCACTGGTGATTTCCATCCATTACTGAGCCCCAGGCCCTCTCCTCTGAAAACCTTATGCTGTGTTTCTGGGAAAGTATTTGTCCTGCAACAATGATCTAATCACAGAACGTAATCATGAAAACCGGAGTTGTCAACGATATAACAAAGTGTTTGGTGTATGGATCCCTGTTGAACCCTAACTTCTGCAACCACAGGATGATACTTTTATTTACCGGTAAAGCAGGATACTTGATATCTACTGCACCTTGTCCTATTCTAGACATAAAGCTTCTTAAAGCAATGTATACGTCAAGAGGTTTGAATCCCAGTATTATTACTAATAAACTCCAGGGCTGCGCATTATAAACTCCTCTGTCAACAGCCTCAGCTGCACTTTGTAATAATAAGTAGAGTGTAATTGTGCCTGGATTATATTACTAGGAATAGGGACATTGTAGAGTTCATTGTCTCTCTTGTTGTATCACAGGCTCAGTAATAGGAAATATACAGAAATGTCTGTTGTGAGTGGAAACATTGTAACCATTATTAGGAAGAGCTTACAATCTAAGTGTGGTGAGGGGAACTGTTGTACATAAGGCAGTGGAATAACAGTTGTAGATGGTGGTAGATACTGTGAGGCAGCAGTGTTATAACACCATATAAACCATAACTTCTGTCTCTAGGTTGATTTTATACAGACGGGTCACAATGGCAGGATGCCATTGTGTATGTATATATATATATATATATATAAAAGGGAGCAGCCTGCTGGACATGGTTGTACATGTGTGTATGTATATATATATATATATATATATATATATGAGCAGCCTGCTGGACATTATTGTACATGTGTGTGTATATATATATATGAGCAGCCTGCTGGACATAGTTGTGTGTGTGTATATATATATATATATATATATATATATATATATATACATATATATATATATATACATAGGAGCAGCCTGCTGGACATAGTTGTACATGTGTGTATATATATATATAGAAAGATGTCAGGTGGACCGGGAGTAGGTAAGTCTGGAACACTCACGTTCTCCTCGGGTCCCTGTCCAAACAGATCTCTACATCTGGATATCAGCTCCTTTTGCTGGTGGTGTGCACCATATATCAGTCCGGATAGAAGCACAGGTAAGAAAGATTCCGTCGGTAATAACGGTTCTGTACAGATTTAAAATTTCATTCGATTTCTTGTGCTCTATGTTTGATATTTCAAAATATTTGTGCTCTTAGACAAGAGCGCTGGTTTTAAGTATACAACAGACGACGCGTTTCATCCATTTGGTGTAGAAACGCATCACCTATTTTAGTGTTTGTGTGATAGTTTTTTAAGGTTAATGGGGGTATTCAGGAACGTTGATTAGCTAGTTTTATATTAGAATTCACTCACATTAAAAAAAATGTTTTCCCAACTTTGTTTTGTTTAGTGTTAAAATGATCACTTATTAGGTATTTACTGGTAAGAATTTAATTTCATATTTTTCGGTTAATAATTTTAATATAGTTATTTAGCGTCTTAAGTTTAGTTTGAGGGCATTGTTTGGTGTGCATCCTGCTACATAAAGACCCTTTCTGGAGGTGCCGGGTGTCTGCCAAACACAGAATTATTGTCAAAAAAACTCTTGTCACAAAAGTGCGTCTGACCTAATCACTTATTTTTATATCAGTGACTTATCTACGTTTATTTTTACATTTCAGAGATAAGAACTGACAAAGAACCTAAATTAGTGTTGTTGCCACTGCCAGCAGTGTACTCGGTCTTCCACAGCAGCAGAAATCTTATTGGTACACTGCCCCACGCGTGGGAAAAGCAGTTGTATTGTATGTAAAAGGTCTGTGCTGGACGCTTTCTCCAAAGTTCCAGAAACGTCCTTAAATGAATCACCTGTGTGTCTGTCTTTTATAAAAATATAGATATATATTTGCTGGATAAATGGAAAATTTAGGGTCCTACTACAAAACCATTCCAGTCGGGTATAAGACCATAAATATAAACAAACATTCTTCTTATTGTTTTTTTTTTTATATAGAAGCATCTTATTACGCAGCGCTGAGAAATCTTCACTGTCTCATTGAGGGTACAGACTAAATTCTCTATGACACACAATTACTTGTAACCATATTGTCAGAAGACAAGTATCCTACTAATATGTTATGGAATAAGGGAGGAAACCAGAAAAAACACGGGGAGAACACACAACTCCAGACAGATAGGGCCTTGGCTGTACTGTGAGACAGCAATAACTGTGCCACCCTATATATATAATGCTAAGCAATGTGCTACTCTATATATAATGCTTATCTCTGTGCGTCCTATATCAACATCATCATCAACATTTATTTATATAGCGGTTTACAATTGGGGACAAACACAGTGATAAACAAACTGGGTACAACAATGAGGCGAGAGGTCCCTGCACACAAGTTTACAATCTGATGGCGGTTTCCACCCCCTATTGATCATCTTGGTCTTAATGCCATTACGGAAAAGAATAGGTACCCGTTTCCCTTGATCTCTGAACTGTTTGATCGGATTAAAGGAGTCACTATCTTCTCTAAATTAGATCTCCGACATCCGCATTAAGGAGGGGGATGAATGGAAGACGGCCTTCAATACTAGAGATGGTCGTTTAAAATATTTAGTTATGCCCTTCGGGTTATGCAATGCGCTGGCATTGTTCCAGAACTTTATGAATGAGATTTTTCAGAGACCTTTATCAGTCCGTAGATATTTATTTAGAGGATGTCCTCATCTTTTCAATGGATTTACAGAGCCACCGGAGACATATAGCTGAAGTTTTTACCCGTCTCAGGAAGAACCGTTTGTTTTGCAAGCTTGAGAAATGTGCTATTGGGTAGAAACAGTTACCTCTCTTGGGATACATTATCTCTGGGCCTGGACTACAAATGGATCCTACCTTCTGGCCTGAAAGCCACACAACGTTTTCTGGGTTTTTCTAACTATTATCACCAGTTCATTACAGGTTATTCTTCCCTGGTAGCCCCCATCACATCTCTGGAATCAGCCAATGCCAAAGTTTGGCCTCCTGAGGCCGCTGAAGCTATTAAGAAGCTGAAGTCTACCTTTTCTTCTGCTCCCGTCTTACAACAACCTGACTGTCATCATCCTTTCTTCTTGGAAATGGATGCTTCTTCCTTCGGCACAGGACCTGTTCTCTCTCAATGTAATTCCTCCGGGAAACTCCACCCGTGCATTTTTTTCTCTAACCGTTTTCTACACATAAGTATCACATGTTAAAATTTCTTGAGTAAATCGAAAAGGATTGTTAAACAACACCATTAAGGGATCTGTCAATAGACTGCATGGAGATAATGCTCATTGAAGGACCTGAAGAGATATTATCCGTGCTGATGGAATAGGGAGTGTAACACCTCAATCCATAAAAGTTCCAGCCTGTGGAAATATGCAGAAATGAATCTTAGGATCTCTTGTACTGAGTGTATTCAAATGTCCCGAACAGCCGGTTGTACGGCTGTTCTGTTGCACTCTAAAGCTTTTCTCCGACACAGCTACGTGTGTAAAATCAGAAGGTCACAGATCCCACTGAACAGTGGATAAATACAGGTCCCGTATACATGCATACGGGACCTATATGCATGTAAACCTATATTTAGTGGTTTAATTAATAGATTTAAAAAACCACTAAATACTTATAATGTGAATATGGCCATAGACACCAGGAATAAAAAAAGTTATATATCAATACACATAACTATCACATTGTCGAAGTCAGCAAATTGGATAAAGTCATTTTAATTAAAGTCTAGCGAACTTGGTTGTCTTTGTCTGAATAGATGCGTACAGTACGCTACGACGTACTAGGGCACGCTGCGGCGTGAAAGGGCGTACGCATCCACTACACGTGGCAGCAACAGTAATTGGTCTTTTACCATACATTCGCACAAACACGCATACTTATAAAATAGTACACATTATTGGTAGTTGCAACACATAGTCAGTTATGTCGAAATATAGTAGTATTTATATGTTATATCAGAGTTACATGCATATTAGAGAAATACACGGAACGGGTTGAAGGAATCACATCATGAGTGGTATCATAATGAACCTCGTTACATATCCTACTGTTTGGTTCACTCTGCGAGGGAATCACAGAGTGCATACACAAGTTATGAATGATAGGGAATTATGAACTACTTAAGACTAAGGAATCTTGGCGGGAAGAGCAGAGCATACCCCCTGGAGAAGTGACCCCCTCCTTTGGATTCCTTAGGATGAACCAGCCAATGATTGACAACCCCTTGGACATTCCTGAGACCTGGACCAATAGATGCAAGCTATACCATCTTCATTGTATTACTGTATTTGATTGTGTATATAAGCAGCAGCTTGTGATCCAGTGTGCAGACATCTTGTCCCCAGACTTCAGGATTGAATGACTGCACTGGATCCAGAGCGCCTGCGATAAGTAACGGCTGTATTTATTATTACTTCGCTTGAGCATATTTATTCTACTATTTGCGAATAAATCTTTGTGCTTTGGAAACACAACTCGAGGTTCGACAATCGTTATTGGTTAGCGACAATACGCACATAACAACATGTTAAAATTTCTTGAGTAAATCGAAAAGGATTGTTAAACAACACCATTAAGGGATTTGTCAATAGACTGCATGGAGATAATGCTCATTGAAGGACCCACTATCATAGTGTTCCTGCTACATTAGGCTCCACCTACTATCCTGCCATCACTCCCTCTCCTAGGGGTCAATGGTGAATACCACCTACCTTAAGACTCCGCGCCCCAGTTCGAGCATCAGTTATTGACAGATACAAAGGACTCTCTAAATTTCACCAGATTTCATGACACTCGTCCTCGGGCCCGTAACCCTTCCAATCAACCAGGATTTGTAAGACTTCCTCTGGAAACTCAGGAGTCCAAGATTTGTTTAACTTCGTATTCCAATTGATCTTGATCCACTCAGGTGGTGGAGATTTGAAGGAGGTGTAAAGTTGGTTAGTATCCAAAGGTTTCAAAAGAGAGATGTGGCAGACGTTGGGTATATGGAAGGAGGAGAGAAGTTTTAATCTGAAGGCTACTGGATTAATGACTTCAGAAATCTCAAAAGTTCCAATCAATTTAGGAGCTAGTTTCCTACTGGAGAATAATTGGGGAACTGCCCTCTTTTTCATGTCATAAACCTCCTTGAAACGGTTCTTCAAAGATTTTGTCAGACTGACTTTGATTTATTTACATATGTCTGAGAATTTGCAAGAATCCACCACTGGTACCTTGGAGGAAGGAAGCTGAGATAAGGTAGGTAATCTGGGATGACAACCAAAAAGGGAGTGTTAGAATTAGCTTTGTGATAATGATTATTGTGGGCGAATTCTGCCCATGGCAGTAAGTCTACCCAATCATTTTGGTTGGCAGAAATGTACATCCTTAAGAATTTCTCTAATGCTTGATTCATGCTTGCGGTTAAGCCATTAGATTGCAGATGATATGCTGACGAAAAGTTAAGTTTAATCCTGAGTTTACCACAGAAGGCTCTCCAGAACCTGGACACTAATTAAGAACCATGGTATATGCAGGGGGCATCCATGGTGGCGAAAGACCCCTTTAATGAAGAGATTGGCCAGAGCAGAGGACGAAGGTAGACCTTTAAGAGGTACAAAACGGGCGGCTCTAGAAAAGCGATTGGTGATGACCCAAATGACCGTACAAGATTTAGTGGACGGTCAGTAATAAAGTCTATCTTGGGACCATAGGTATTCAGGAACCAGTAAGGGGATGAGAGGACCGTAAGGTTTTCTTTGGGGAACCTACAGTCTGGACAAGCAGAAATACATTTCCTGACATCATTGTACAGTGAGAGCCACCAGTAATTATGAGAGAGCAACTCCCAGGTTTTTTTTAATTCCTGCGTGGCCTCTGAAGAGGGAACGGTGTGCCCATTGTAGCAATTTAATACGTAGCTGGGGAACAATGGAGGTCTTGCCTAGAGGACATTTAGTTACAAGAAGAGAAATAGATGTCAAAGAACATTTAGGATCCAGGATCGGTTTATTCACCTCGGGTGGTTCCGTATAAGATGAGTGGGCGAGAGAGATCAACCCAAACAAAAAAAACACATATATTATGGGCGCTAGGTTGAGATCTAAAAAGTGCAGCATCACTAATAGGTTCCAGACCTATATACAAAGTATACACAAAAAAAGAATTAGGTGCGCAGGTAAACACTTCAATAAAACAGATTTAATAAACCACTAAATACATATAATGTGAATATGGCCATATATAAGGGTTCTCATTCAGTAAAATTCCATTTACACACGGAGACACAGTAGTACCGCCCAGAGGAGGCAGGGCGGCACATCAATCACGAGCCGATATCGTAGTGAAACTCCATTAATGTTACAGAGACACTTAGTAACGTTATTCGTGTAATTGATACTATTCATGTATATTGATGTTCCATGGTGGTCATATTCACCTTTTTATTTGTATTTCATTTTATTGAAATTATTCCAGTGGTTTATGTTTGTGTTTATTCAGTGATATAGTATATCAGTGCACTGATTATGCACATCATCATTTAGCCATGGTTTATATTTGTTTATGATGCAATATTAAATAAATCTTTTATTCATTACGATATTTCCACAAATTCATCCTTACAGTGTTTGCCATCCTCAGCGCTGTGCATGTTCTTCTTTTATATTTATTAATTATAGGATCTCACCAATCCTTCACAGCTGTGACTTTGGCTTCCACTCACAATTGTCTATACATTATTCTATCAGCGCCAGAATAATTTCTAAGGAGTTACAGTCACCTGGCTGTCCTGACGACCCATGGATCTCCCGATGTACTTCACTGGTAGAGAACGGCAACTCAACACCAGATCTTGCACCTTCCAGGAATCAAATCACAGAATGAAAATCAACTTCCCCCTGGAGTAGCTCCTTATATCTAGGGTCAAATTTCCACAGTGTTCTCCCCTCCCTGGGCAAATTGGGCAAACCCCTGGCTCTCTCCCTCTTTAAACATTGGTGGGTGCTGGATCGGGGGAGGGGGGAGGGGGGGTGGGGTAGAGGGGGAATGGAGGAGAGCCGTTATTCCACAGAAGTTCCCTTGTGGTTTCGCAGACAGAATATCTCAGGAAGTCCTGTGGAGGACAATGGGTACTAATTGGCCTTCCCCACCTCTAAATATCAGATAACAATTAACCCCTCCTGATATTGACCCCTTAGACTACTTTGTGATGTCACAGGTTCCCCAGCTGTTCCATGCTTCCTGTAGAGAAAGGAGGGGGAGAATGAATGCAGCTCCAGCCCCCTCACCTGTATTCTGGAATCTCATCCTTACCCATGACCCACCTGGCTTCACTTTAAGAAAAATGAATAAACAGCTTCACTGCAATATCAACAACATACCATACACAATATACATATTTACAATGAGCTACAATGCCCTTTATCCACATGTAATTAGACACTGCAGTTGTAGTCTGTTGAACTGGGGAACAAAAGCAAGGGCTATAAATAAGTACATGCTATAATCCACATTTTGTGAGAAACAAGAGACAGGCTGGTTAAGGTGTTATCAAATTTGTATCCTCATACTCGATCTGACACTCATCAAGTGTCAGAGCAACTTGTAAGTTACTGACTCCTGCAGCATTTGCCTTGTGCTCTCTCTGTGCCTTTGCTGATTCCTGTGTACCAGACTCTCCAGGCCCCAGTGTACTGTTCACGGCTTGTTTGACTGCCCACAGCTGGCACATATCTCATTATCCTGTGCACCAGACCCGGCTTGTCCTGACCTTGCCTCTGCCAGTTGAATCTGTGCTTCACTACCAGCCAGTGTACCAGACCCAGCCTGTTTGACATTGCTACCAGTCTCCTGTTTTTTCCTGCATATACTCTCTATCTCCCTCCGCAGTGCTACACCTAGGGGCAGACATCAAGACCGTAACCTGCGGACTCCTAGCAGCAAAGCCCATCCCGCCCTGCAGCGGTTCCTGGTGAACACCGGGCAGTTCGCTGGACTGCGCACCTCTGGCCAGCCAGTGTCAATTTAGGCCAACACGAGGTTCCAGAACCATTTCCGTTACAGTGACGTCACCGTTACCGGTAATTAGCTGCAGCTCTACCCATTTAAGGAAGGCACTGGCACTCCTATGGTGTCAGAGTATGTACTCCGCCGTTCCAGACTCCTGTGTACAGACCCTGCTTAGCGTATCGGCTCCTGACCTTGGCATTCCCTGTGACTATTGTTTTGGATTTCCCTTTGGCTCTGCATCTCCTAGTGATAATGACCCTTGGCTTGCTGACCCTTCTTGTGGATCCTGATTTGGCACTTTGCGCCACATGGCTCTGACCCGGACTTTCTGACTACTGGAAGCTGTTCTGGAGCCACGACCAGTGTGTCCGTTGCGGCTAAATCCAAACCTCCTTGCAAGAGTCATAGTGAAGACCAGGGGCGCGATGGACTCTGCGTCTCCAGACCCAGCAAGTAGTGACAGTATATTCTGGCCATGATGTATGGTACAAGAGAGCCCTCTGCTCAGGACCTGCTGCTCCATTTGGCTCGGTGGGTCGAACAGCAAGAATCGAACCATGCCCAGTTATTTCAGTGTATTCAATGAGTAGTTTCCCACCTAGACTCCTTGCAAAACTTCCTGCCAGCCTCCCCACCGGCTCCGGTTATCTCTTCGTCCGCTCCGGCTCCAGCCTCGACTTCGGCAACAGCTGTGTCCAGGAACCTTTGCATTCCACCTCCAGAGAAGTATGATGGAGATCCTAATAAGTGCAGGATCGAACACACATATATTCAATATGGAATAAATGCTATAGACCAGGTACATTTCTGTCACGGTATGAATACTATACTTAGTATAGATAGGTCTGTCATGGTATAAACACTTTTCTAGGAGCAGGTCTGTCATGGTATAAATACTACACTAGGTACAGTGCACTCCCAGTTGCATTGGGTTAAAAAGTATGTACCTAAATCCCAGCACTCGTAAGGTTTGGCGGGTCCTCCAACAGCCTCAGTCACTCTGCTCTCTTGAACCATGCACTGCCGGTGTGAAACATACAGAGGACATTTGCTGTGCTCTGATTGGAGGAGCTCAGCACATGTAAAAGCAGAAGTTACAGTGTAAGTAAAGCTGCCTGGTGATGGATTTGGAAGCGCAGTCTGTGCCTGTATGGGCCTATTTGTGAGAGTTGGCCTGGAGCTCCATCAGGCCCATACCTTTTAAATGTGTTTTTGAGTATTATTGTTAGTTATTTGTGTATTGTGTTAGATATATTAGGTTCATTCCTGAGTAACATACACTCCTTCTTCTATTTCACCAAAAATACATTATAACAACCAAACCCAAACAATGTTAGGCTTTGCAATTAACTGCAATCTGCCTTTATATCACACAAGCTGTCACTGGTAACACACGTACTTGCTGATCATTCTTTGTGCCACTTGTCTGGTGTGTCCGGTTAAGTGAATCTAGAATGAAACAACAGACAAGACGCTGACCTGCAATATTTATCCGGGAATACACAGCATATGGTGGAGATCTTTGTAAATGGAATATGCCTTAGGACAGCACACTCCACAGACAATGCCACAACTTGCTCCATTCCAGTTGTATCACCTTTATATTTAATAGGGTCAAAATTGAAATGTGAGACCTACCCAAAAAAGGGAACAGTATCATACACACCCAACAGAATTGAATGTTTGTACCATTGTTTGATAAATGAGATAGGTGTCGCAGACGCGTGTCAGAGGAAATCTCTCGCTGGGGTGAAGGGACAGATGGATTGTTAGCACAAGGCAGATGCCAGTAGGAGCCCGGGGGTAAGTGTGTGCTGATCTCCTCTGTGCTACATACGGGAGGAAAGTAACACGTGCCGGCTCAAGTTCACACCTTTCTTTGTTTCTTTTGTTTGACACGTGTCGTATGTGTTAATAATAAGTGACATGTAACAAGTGCTCCACAGGCCATGAAAGTTGTCCGGGTCATTTAAAGATTCATGTCCTCTGCTGGCTTCCAGCCTGGGGCTCAGTGCCACATAGCGAGGGAGGAATACAGCGTTTACCTGGTGTAGACGGTAGGTGTTGCAGGTGAGCTGCCGGGAATATCACACGGTACTGTCACTTCTTACATGAGTGAAACCTTTCCATCTCTAATGGTTCTGTTTTACCTTTCATGTCCAGCCAATCATTACTGCTGTCTGACTCACCAGGAATCCGTTCCGGATGGTCAGTACAATGGTTACTGATTTATAATAAAAAATACATTTATAATAATAAAAGTTGATGATGATAAATGGTGTCTTGTGATGCAAATATGTTATGATCTCCAGGCAGCAAATGTCTAAGTTATTGTAATTAACGCCTCAAAAATATCGTATTCACGCCCATATGCTGAGTCGTGGCTTCTCGAGATGCGCCAAGCTCTGCACCAGTAGCGTCTACGTCAGGCTCACACTTACATACTTACACACATAGTGTGGAGCTGCCATTCCTCACAGCTGTTTGCATGTCTGCTTTACACTTACAATACACACTTCTTAATTATTTCGCTAATTAAATTTGTTCTTATATACATAAAAGGAAATTCTTGGATTCTATTGAAAATATTTTAATGCATATCAAAAATTTTTGAGACTATGTTTTAAAATTCTGGACCTCTGAGAACCCTGTTATACATATTTTCTTTCTCCCCCTTCATGTTTGTTGAATAAAACTTATCATTTTTTAATATTTACATCTGTCCATAGAAGCAATAATTTACCTCTTTGGTTCAAGCTGGTATCGCTCAGCTGCTCCAGTAATGTGCTAAAATGCGGTAATAAGAGATTTTTTTATCGCTGTATCTTTGCAAAACCCACACTACAGAGTACAGATTCAAGTGATAACAATTCATTATTATTTGTTAGTGGTCGCAGAGGCCGCGGGCACCGCCGCGGCTCTCTGGGCTCCCCTGCTGGCGTCCTGGCCGTCGCTATGATGACCGGGACGTCACTTTCAGTTTCCGCGCCCCGGTTACCTGGGCAACAACCGGGATGCTCCAGGCTCCCTGTCGCCGCGCCCGGCCAGCTGGTTTAGAGGCGAGCGCGCGCGCACAGGGCTAGTTAGGTGATAGCCAATCATGGCTATCCAGGTGTCTAGGAGGCAGTTTTGTGTATGGGTTATTTATTATTATGCAGCTGAGCACTGCATTACTATTGGCCACCAGCGCTACTCCTGTGAATACTTGTAGGGCTCTATTCTGATTGGCTCCTTGTACTACTTAAGGCAGTGAGGATTGAGCCTCACTGCCGGTTATAGCGTTCTGCTACAGTTCTGCTGCCTGGTCCTGTTACTATCTTGGTGTTGAACCTGTGATTGATTACCCGTGTATGACCTTGTTCCTGGACTCTGAACCTGTGCTTCTGACCCTGATTTTTCGCCTGTCCCTGGATCCTGAACCCATGCCTGTGACCTTGACCTTTCTGCCTGTGTCTGACATACCCTCTGGTGCCCTGTCTAGTCCGCTGGTCTCTGGCCTGCCGCTACGCCGTGTGCAACCTCCTATACCTGTGCGCTACCGTGTAAACATAAACTCATACTACTCTGAGCATAACCAGTCTCTACGGGAAAGGCGGCTGCCACAGGTGAAGACCTCTTCTATGAGATTATTCCGCACTAGTGGCCATAACATTATTATAATTTTTTAGCCTTATCCACCACAAAGAGTCCGCAGTGCAGTACAGAGAGCATACAGCAAAACAGTACATAGCATTACAGGGCAATACACTTCACAGCACAGCTACTAATAGCCATACAGGGCAATGAACTGCAAGGGGAGTGGGCACATCTAACAGGATCAGAGACATTGAGGACCAGGGAGCAAGAGCAAAGTGACCAGGGAGGAGGACAGGGTCCTGCTCGTTACAGCTTATAATCTAAAGGGGAAGGGGCACACATAGGGGTGAGTCAGTGTCAGGGGATCTAAAAATCAGATGGGTGGGCTTGAAACAAGAGTGGGTGACATGAAGAGAGGAGGATGAATGAGGGTGAGCTATACTTTGTGTTAGTGAAAAGGCCCATAGAGAGAGGAAAGGACAGGGGAGAAGTTAGATGGTTGAATCATCATCATCAGTTATTTATATAGCACCACTAATTCCACAGCGCTGTACAGAGAACTCGCTCACATCAGTCTCTGCCCTATTGGAGCTTACAGTCTAAATTCCCTAACATACACATATACCAAGAGAGGCTAAGGTCAATTTGATAGTTGCCAAGCATGGGGAGAATCTAGGATGTGGGAATGAGGACGTAAGTACCAGAGGGGAGTAGAGGGGGCGGTTGTTGGCTGATCGGAGAGGGCAAGACGGGGTTTGTATGGTGATGAGGTTGTAGATGTAGGGAGCAGTGGAGTTGGAGAGGGCCTTGTACGTGAGGTTGAAGAGTTTGAAGAGGATTCTGTAGTGGAAGGGGAGTTATTGTAAGGTTTGGCAGAGAGAGGAGGGAGAACTGGAGTGGCGAGAGAGGAACATCAGTCTTGCTGTAGCGCTAAGTATACATTGAAGAGGAGAGAGATGGGAGCAGGGGAGGCCGGTAAGGAGAAGGTTGCAATAGTCAAGGCGAGAAATAATCAGAGAATGGATGAGAGTTTTGTCGGCATCATGGGAGAGGAAGGGTCTAATAGGGATGTCACTGTGTTGGAAGCATCAGTATTGGGAGAGAGATTTGATGTGGGGAATGAAGGAGAGGGAGGAGACAAGGATAATAGAGATGAAAAGGTATTACAATTCAATAACTTAGAGTCCTTTTTTGCCTGCAATCGAAGAAAATGAAGTATTCAATGGCAAAAATGAACAGCACTTTTGTGTAAGATGCATTAAATGAGGAGTTTTACATATAGTCTTGTGATAGAACATGGATTAGCGTTTGAGCTTGCAGACTGGAATAACGACTCACTAATTAAAGCACAGAGACCAAATGAGTATTTTAAAAAAAATATTTTGTATGTAAATAAAAATTTCCAGGAAGACAACCAATATAATTAAGTAAAAACATTGGACATATAAAAAAAATCTAGAAAGAACTGAAAATTCATTATGAAAACTCAAAAAGAACAAATCAGGATAGTAAAGACTAAAACTAACTAACAAAATACTAAAGATAACGGACCCGATACCTGCTGTATTTTGCTTAAAATCGCTCTGCACATGGCCAGAAACAAACCATACGCCAGAGAATGCAGCAACGTCCAATTAATCTTTCAGCACATAAGACCCTTACTACAGACTACGATTTCAGGGCTGGAGTGGGGAGGGGACAGGATGTATGTACGTAGTCAATGTACAGTAAGGGCGTGCCAAACTCATCACCCATTAAAGCTTTGGGTACGTGTTTTCTGGTTCTATCATTTCCACCAGGTCCCTGTCAGGTGTCCGTGCTGATTACTAGTGATGATGGCTGTGTATGCAGCTAGAACATGTGTTTGTAATCAGGAGCAACTAAAAAAAAATGCATTTTATGTACAATAGTCATTAATAACCTCTTAATAAATGTATTGGGTTGAAAAAAACATGTGAAAAAAAACATACAGGTAAAATATCATTGAATATTTTTTTATTCTGTGCGTTCCTTTGGTGCTTTGCATTTCACTCATGTATTGGACGTAACCGGCAGTGTGTTGTCTCTTAGAGCAGAAGGGACCTGGATCCGTATTCATCCCCAGACGTATCTTCACATCTTCTCCTGGCTGATTACGGACGTGTGTATGCCTTAATTACTCAGGCCCATTGTGTACTATATAGTCCAATGATAGAAGATTAGTGTACACTATTTATTATATACTGTGATAGAAGATGAGTGTACACTATATATTATGTACTGTGATACAAGATGAGGTTACACTATATATTATATACTGTGACAGAAGATGAGGGTACACTATATATTATATACTGTGATAGAAGATGAGTGTACAATATATATTATATATTGTGATAGTAGATGAGGGTATGATATATATTATATATTGTGATAGAAGATGAGGGTACACTATAAATTATATATTGTGATAGAAGATGAGGGTACACTATATATTATATACTGTGATAGTAGATGAGGGTACGATAAATATTATATATTGTGATAGAAGATTAGTGTACACTATATATTATATACTGTGATAGAAGATTAGTGTACACTATATACTATATACTGATAGTAGATGAGGGCACACTATATATTATATACTGTGATAGAAAATGAGGGCACACTATATATTATATACTGTGATAGAAGATTAGTGTACACTATATATTAAATACTGTGATAGAAGATGAGGGCACACTATATATTATATACTGTGATAGTAGATGAGGGCACACTATATATTATATACTGTGATAGTAGATGAGTGTACACTATATATTATATACTGTGATAGTAGATGAGTGTACACTATATATCATATACTGTGATAGTAGATGAGGGCACACTATATATTATATACTGTGATAGTAGATGAGGGCACACTATATATTATATACTGTGATAGTAGATGAGGGCACACTATATATTATATACTGTGATAGTAGATGAGGGCACACTATATATTATATACTGTGATAGTAGATGAGGGCACACTATATATTATATACTGTGATAGTAGATGAGTGTACACTATATATTATATACTGTGATAGTAGATGAGTGTACACTATATATCATATACTGTGATAGTAGATGAGTGTACACTATATATTATATACTGTGATAGTAGATGAGGGCACACTATATATTATATACTGTGATAGTAGATGAGGGCACACTATATATTATATACTGTGATAGTAGATGAGTGTACACTATATATCATATACTGTGATAGTAGATGAGTGTACACTATATATTATATACTGTGATAGAAGATGAGGGCACACTATATATTATATACTGTGATAGGAGATGAGAGCACACTATATATTATATACTGTGATAGAAGATGAAGGTA
Source organism: Mixophyes australis (assembly GCA_036250195.1). NCBI lineage: Eukaryota > Metazoa > Chordata > Amphibia > Anura > Limnodynastidae > Mixophyes > Mixophyes australis. The sequence continues at coordinate 1,301,598 of JAVHZZ010000006.1, forward strand.
ATCTATATAATATATACTGTAATAGAAGATGAAGGCAAACTATATATTATATACTGTGATAGAAGATGAGGGTACGATATATAATATATACTGTGATAGAAGATGAAGGCATGCTATATGTTATATATTGTGATAGAAGATGAGGGTACGATATATATAATATACTATGATAGAAGATGACGACACTGTGAATATTATATTATATAGATGCGTCAAATACTGACAGGTGGCTCATCAGACAAGGGGTCATCTTCAGGTTTAATCAGTTCCAGGTAATGGGGTTTTATCTTCTAACAATGAGGACACTTGACTAAAGTTGGCTATTGAATATGATTGGAAAAGATCACAGAAGAGAGACCACCTGTGTTTCAGACTAGATCATGTTTCTGTGATGTCCATGCAGGTAATATGCTACCACACTGCTCCAATAAGTGGATTTAACCCCTTTCCTGAGAATACCTGAAGAGTAAGAGTATCATACGGTGATACACACAGGTGCATGAGAGGACAGATATAAATGTACACGTACTGTCACCAATAGGCCGAGTACACAGACACTTACCCGTGGGCGAGTACACGGAAACAGTCACATGTGGCCGAGTACACAGAGATACTCACATGAATCTGAGTACAGAGAGACACTCACATCAGGCCGAATACACAGAGATACTCACATGAGGCTGAGTACAAAGAGACACTCACATCAGACCGAGTGCACAGAGGTACTCACATGAGTTTGAGTACAGAGAGACACTCACATCAGACCGAGTGCACAGAGGTACTCACATGAGTTTGAATACAGAGAGACACTCACATCAGGCTGAGTACACACAGGTACTCACATGAGTTTGAGTACAGAGAGACACTCACATCAGGCTGAGTGCACAGAGGTACTCACATGAGTTTGAGTACAGAGAGACACTCACATCAGACCGAGTGCACAGAGGTACTCACATGAGGCTGAGTACAAAGAGACATTCACATCAGGCTGAGTACACACAGGTACTCACATGAGTCTGAGTACAGAGAGACACTCACATCAGGCTGAGTGCACAGAGGTACTCACATGAGTTTGAGTAGAGAGAGACACTCACATCAGGCCGAGTACACAGAGGTACTCACATGAGGCTGAGTACAAAGAGACATTCACATCAGGCTGAGTAAACACAGGTACTCACATGAGTTTGAGTACAGAGAGACACTCACATCAGGCTGAGTGCACAGAGGTACTCACATGAGTTTGAGTACAGAGAGACACTCACATCAGACCGAGTGCACAGAGGTACTCACATGAGGCTGAGTACAAAGAGACATTCACATCAGGCCGAGTACACAGAGATACTCACATGAGTTTGAGTACAGAGAGACACTCACATCAGACCGAGTACACAGAGGTACTCACATGAGTTTGAGTACAGAGAGACACTCACATCAGGCTGAGTACACACAGGTACTCACATGAGTTTGAGTACAGAGAGACACTCACATCAGATCGAGTACACAGAGGTACTCACATGAGTTTGAGTACAGAGAGACACTCACATCAGGCTGATTACACAGAGGTACTCACATGAGTTTGAGTACAGAGAGACACTCACATCAGACCGAGTGCACAGAGGTACTCATATGAGTTTGAGTACAGAGAGACACTCACATCAGGCCGAGTACACAGAGGTACTCACATGAGTCTGAGTACAGGGGAACACTCACAAGAGGCAAGGGGTAAAATTGCATCTTCCTGCTGGATTTTCTAACTACAGTATGCGGCTGCAGCAATATTCAGCCGATTTATTAATAATAAGCAATAGGACCTCCTATTGCTTCAAGTTATCAATAAAACCTCACAGAGGCAGCAGAGATACTCAGCTGCCTCAGCAATTCTGACTGGCAACATTTAGGCCAGTATGAGATTTGTGCATGCATGGCATGGCTTACATGTACTGTCCTTGTTAAACAGACGTCCCCATGGTTTGCAGACCTGGTGAAAGCGATTGTCGGTGATAGCTATCACCGTTAGGGAGGGCTTGATAGATATGGCAAAGCACTGTCTCAGGCAAAAACACCCATTTTACTAGAGATGGGGCTTTTCTTTAATTGATAGATAGGCCTCTTTATAACAGAGGTCCTTCAGTGAGGATCAGGGGCGGACTGACCATCTGGTTCTTCTGGCAAATGCCAGAATGGCCGATGGCTAGATGGGCTGGCCCGACACTTCTTGGATTCCTGGTGGCTGACTCCTCCCCAGGAACCAGCCACTTCTGTTGCACGATGGATGAATGCTCCTCCGCTCCCTCTCCCCTTATCCTCTGCACTGTGCCCTGCAATGTGGGCACAGTTTTCAGAATTATTTTTTTCTCTGAATGGGGGAGGTGCCCGCGACTCTCGCGTGCGAGGGGGGGGGCTTGCAGGGGGTGTGTGTGCCGTGAGCTGCGCATGAGGGGGGGGGGGTGGGGTGTGGGAGCGGGGTCATCACAAGTGTGAGACAGCCAGAGGGGAAGGGAGTGCAGGAAGAGGGGTGAGAGAGCCAGGGGGGAAGGGGGTGCAGGAAGAGGAGTGAGGGAGCCAGGGGGTTAGGGGGTGCAGGAAGAGGGGTGCGAGAGCCAGGGGGTTAGGGGGTGCATGAAGAGGGATGAGAGAGCCAAGGGGGAAGGGGGTGCAGGAAGAGGGATGAGAGAATCAGGGGGGTAGGTTGTGCAGGAAGACGTTTGAGAGAACCAGGAGGGTAGGTGGTGCAGGAAGACATGTGAGAGAGCCAGGGGGGAATGGGGAGCAGGAAGATAGGTGGGAGAGCCAGGGGGGAAGGGGGTACAGTAAGATGGATGGGAGAGCCAGGAGGGAAGGGGTTGCGAGAGCCAGGGGGGTAGGGGGTGCAGGAAGAGGTGTGAGAGCCAGGGGGGAAGGGGGAGCAGGAAGAGATGTGAGATCGCCAGGGGGGAAGGGGGAGCAGGAGGAGATGTGAGATAGCCAGGGGAGAAGGGGGAACAGGAAGAGGTGTGAGAGAGCCAGGAGGGAAGGGGGAGCAGGAAGAGGTGTGAGAGAGCCAGGAGGGAAGGGGGAGCAGGAAGAGGTGTGAGAGAGAGCCAGGGGGGAAGGGGGAGCAGGAAGACATGTGAGAGAGTCAGGGGGAAGGGGGTGCAGGAAGATGTGTGAGAGAGCCAGGGGGGAAGGGGGAGCAGGGGGTTAAGTGAGAGGGACAAAGGAGAAGGATTCAATAGTTATGTTTTTTTCTGATATATTTGTTAGAGTTTTATTTCATGTGGAATGAGTCATGAAAATTCTGCCATTACTATTTAATTGAGGCAAAAGGGTACCTGTTAACTATATGTGTGTAAGTATTCTAGTGTTGATATTTTGTCTGAGATTTGAAAAAAGCAAAACATTGCTTTCCTACCATGGCACCTGTATAATTGGTATTGCTGTAGTATGGGGTGGCATGGTGGTGGCAATGTTGTAGTGTGTTTGGGGCTTTAGTATTGCTAATAAGTAGGAGAGGGTATTGCTGTAATGTGGAGGGTGATGCCAGTTTCTGTAATGTGGGGGGTGTTACTGGTTGCTGTAATGTGGAGGTGGTATTACTGGTTGCTGTAATGTGGGTGGGTATTGATGTAGTATAAATGTGGTTGGGGGGTTATTTATTGCTGTAATTTGGGTACTAATAATGTATTGTCATGGTATTTATTGATGTAATTGGGATGCTAGCAATGTAATGTTGAGGGTCATTAGGAGAAATAAATACCACCCCCCCCCACACACACACACTCGTACTACATCATGTTGTACTGCACCAGCAACGTGCACTATGCCAGCATCAGTGTGCAACAATATAGTGCATGGAGCCCACAACAGGTGGGCCTGTGTGCTTTAAATGCCAGGGCTGATTTTTAGTCCCAGTCCGGCCCTGGTGAGGATGTTAATCTCTCAGCAGCTCCCGTTGTGATCTATAAAACAAAAGAGGGGAGGACAAAGGAGCATGCACACACACACACACACTCGCACACACAAACACGCACATGCGCGCGCACACACGCACTCGCACATACACATGCGCACACACACACACACCCACATAAGCACACCCACACACACACAAACACGCACATGCGCGCGCACACACGCACTCGCACATACACACAAACACATGCGCACACACACACCCACATAAGCACACCCACACACACACTCGCAACCACACACGCACATACATACACATGCGCACACACACACGCACACACACACATGCGCACGCACACACCCACACTCACACGCACACATTGGTTGGTTTCACTAGTAATCCTTGATGTTGTGTTAAAGCCAAACAAGGAGATTTAACAACCCTATAAAAGAAATGCTCCAAGTCCAGCACTGGCAACGTTATCTTTAGGTGAAGACAATCGGCTTCCGTATGTAAGGAGAGAAGATGGAAACTTCTTTTTAAATACGATGGACTAAGAGACACTTGTCAGGAAATTGCTGGTCTCGGTAATCAGGAGAAAGAAGCCTAGATGGACTCATTGTAGCTGCAGTCATTAGACTTAATTGGATGACCGTTCCTTGGAGATGTGTGCGAGGGGTATTCACAAGCGGGTCATTAACAGCAGCACATCCTTTAGACAGACGTAACAATCGTTATTAAGTCTACAAAAAATGACATTGGTGACTTTATTCAGAGACTTAATTGAAGGTTTCTGCAAAAACATTGTCTCATTGCTCTGGTATGAAAATGTGATATAAGGTTCACTCCTATTCTCCCCGGCAGAAGCTGGTAATGGCTATAACAAGGAACCAGGGTATGTTCTACCTGCAGCAAGGGAATGTGTATATACAGCTGGTAGAGATATTTCCTCTGTATTATATATAGGTTACATAGGCCAAGGACAAAAGAAAGTAAAAATTCATAGTGACATTGTTAGTGCTGGAAGGCAAAATAAGGTATGAAATGGTGGCAGTAGGTCTGTTTAACCCAATACTGCAAGAGAAAACCCTCTGGGAAGTAGGGGTCACCAGATCTCGCTGGTAAAGGCTTCCCCATGCCTTTGCATCACAGCAGTATCGGTACCACCGCCATTCCCGTTATCACCATCTCAGGATATCAATACCACAACAAAATCATGTGTAAAATAAATAAAATGTATTTTTATATATGAGCGAGTCAGGAACTAGAGACTGGCCAAGAGGTGATGAATAATGTTGCCTTGCTGAGACTACACATGGCACCCACCAAGTAGGAAATTCAACACTTGTACTAGATCATAGATGGTGTCTGCCGAGTCTTCTGCACCCTCATTACTACACAGATGCTGGGAAATCTGGGTATACATGTCAGTCATATACCCCAATGTACTAAATCAAAACCTGGGGTGCTGCATCTATAGATTTGTATCAAGGCAAAATGTCCAATAAAACTGATTATATATTTGATGACAATAATATCCATACCTTGCCCAGAAACGCTCTAATACATAGACCCCTTTGTATTTGTCACTTACTCTGGTATTACCCATATTACACTGATTTATGGTTTGTGCCATCATCCAAACCAGCACATATTTAATAAACACCTAAAATCTCTATAAAACTTTGCAGGTGTTTGTACGGCTCTCGTGTAGCGGAGAATCAGATAACAGAACAAAGTTTGGCAGAGACATTTGTTGTTTTTTTTTTTTACTGCTTTCCACGTACAAACGCAGAGAGACTAAATTTAGATCTGCCCGCCCACTGAACTGAGACCAAGCGATTGTAACTTTACAACAGAGCCTTTGTCTATTTCATTAATCGGAGTCATTCAGCCAAGGAAATATCTTTAGGTAGATGAACAGTGAACATTCTGAGTAGTTAGTTTAGCAATATTTGTACCTGCAGTTCTTAACCACTTCTATACTGAGGAGGGGGACAAGTCCACACGCTACCAGTGAAAGGTTTCAACTTCAGCATTGTCTGTAATCTCCAGCCCATTCAATACCAAACTCTCAGCGGCCCTGGTCGATTTCAGCTCCATTAATCTAGGATACGATCATATTAATGTGTTTGGTGATGCAGGTCCTGATGTCGGCCTTATTTACATGGCTTCTCCAGGAATATGGGCTGATCAGGTCAGACCATGGAAGTCTATCTCAGTGAAACATAGTACTTACAGGAGATAAAAGATACAGAAACTTTAGCCAGTAAAAAGAAGCCGAAAGACTTATTTTATTGTAAGAAACCAACTTTCTCATGAAGGTCCTCAATCATTTACGGTCATGGGTACAAGTAAAAGCTCAGAACACTCCAGGGTTCCCACCAAAACCAGTTCCTGGGAGCTGCCATCTTGGATCTGAGTCACCTGATCTCACCTGCGTCCCGTTGCTAGGCAACAGGACGCTTCCCTGGCTCTCCATTGGCGGTCAGCTGTGCACTAACCAGTGAATCTTTTCCTGCCCAATCATGGCTAATCTTACACTATTTAAAGAAGCCTCTGGCACCTCTAGGGTGCCAGAGTATTGGTTCACAATCCAGCTCCAGTGTTTCCTATATTGTTCCTGTTTCCAGCTCCTGCATTTTGGCTCTAAGACCCGGCTTGTTCCATTGACTTCCCTTTTGGCATCATATTGCTCGCTCTGGTTTTGATTCTTTGCTCGCCCTGACTATCCTTTGGATCTACCCTGTGTACTTCGCAGTCTGACTGATTCTGACCTGGATTTGTTTGACTACTTGTGACGCTACGCTGGTGACTGTCTTGGAGAACCGCAAACTGCTCACCCTCTTGCAGTGAAGCCCAAACTCCCTTGCGGGGGTCCCTGGTGTGCCTCCCTGATCAGTTGTGCTAATACCAGCGATTTAGGCCCCGCCCCCTTTCTGACATCTAAGGCTGCCGGGCAATCAGAGCCGCCGGCGGGCACTGACTCTGGAGTAACATAGCTTATACACAGGGAGCTGTCATCCAGCCACCTAGGGACCACTGACTCTGGAGTAACATAGCTTATACACAGGGAGCTGTCATCCAGCCACCTAGGGACCACTGACTCTGGAGTAACATAGCTTATACACAGGGAGCTGTCATCCAGCCACCTAGAGTCCACTGACTCTGGAGTAACATAGCTTATACACAGGGAGCTGTCATCCAGCCACCTAGGGACCACTGACTCTGGAGTAACATAGCTTATACACAGGGAGCTGTCATCCAGCCACCTAGGGACCACTGACTCTGGAGTAACATAGCTTATACACAGGGAGCTGTCATCCAGCCACCTAGGGACCACTGACTCTGGAGTAACATAGCTTATACACAGGGAGCTGTCATCCAGCCACCTAGAGTCCACTGACTCTGGAGTAACATAGCTTATACACAGGGAGCTGTCATCCAGCCACCTAGAGTCCACTGACTCTGGAGTAACATAGCTTATACACAGGGAGCTGTCATCCAGCCACCTAGGGACCACTGACTCTGGAGTAACATAGCTTATACACAGGGAGCTGTCATCCAGCCACCTAGGGACCACTGACTCTGGAGTAACATAGCTTATACACAGGGAGCTGTCATCCAGCCACCTAGGGACCACTGACTCTGGAGTAACATAGCTTATACACAGGGAGCTGTCATCCAGCCACCTAGAGTCCACTGACTCTGGAGTAACATAGCTTATACACAGGGAGCTGTCATCCAGCCACCTAGGGACCACTGACTCTGGAGTAACATAGCTTATACACAGGGAGCTGTCATCCAGCCACCTAGAGTCCACTGACTCTGGAGTAACATAGCTTATACACAGGGAGCTGTCATCCAGCCACCTAGGGACCACTGACTCTGGAGTAACATAGCTTATACACAGGGAGCTGTCATCCAGCCACCTAGGGACCACTGACTCTGGAGTAACATAGCTTATACACAGGGAGCTGTCATCCAGCCACCTAGGGACCACTGACTCTGGAGTAACATAGCTTATACACAGGGAGCTGTCATCCAGCCACCTAGAGTCCACTGACTCTGGAGTAACATAGCTTATACACAGGGAGCTGTCATCCAGCCACCTAGGGACCACTGACTCTGGAGTAACATAGCTTATACACAGGGAGCTGTCATCCAGCCACCTAGGGACCACTGACTCTGGAGTAACATAGCTTATACACAGGGAGCTGTCATCCAGCCACCTAGAGTCCACTGACTCTGGAGTAACATAGCTTATACACAGGGAGCTGTCATCCAGCCACCTAGGGACCACTGACTCTGGAGTAACATAGCTTATACACAGGGAGCTGTCATCCAGCCACCTAGGGACCACTGACTCTGGAGTAACATAGCTTATACACAGGGAGCTGTCATCCAGCCACCTAGGGACCACTGACTCTGGAGTAACATAGCTTATACACAGGGAGCTGTCATCCAGCCACCTAGGGACCACTGACTCTGGAGTAACATAGCTTATACACAGGGAGCTGTCATCCAGCCACCTAGGGACCACTGACTCTGGAGTAACATAGCTTATACACAGGGAGCTGTCATCCAGCCACCTAGGGACCACTGACTCTGGAGTAACATAGCTTATACACAGGGAGCTGGCTGTATAATTGAGTGAAGATTGTTGCTTACAATTCTGATTAAGTCACCGGCATCTCAAAGAAAAACCTCAACTAGATTTGCAGAACTGCTCTAAACATCACACTGGACCTTTAATATCTTAGTTATTTATAGATTTTCAATTCTGGTGATATCCATCTACACCATTTCTCTTGGTAAACTAATAAACTACTTTGGATTTCAGTATCATCTCTATGAGTATAATACCCAATTTACCTATCCTCCTCCAGATCTGTATTGGACAACTTTCACCAAACCTCCAAACCTTTCAGCGCTCCCTGAACACTCACCTGTATAGACCTTGCTAAGGTATTTGCCCCTGATTAATTCCCCCCACCCAAGGCTACTTAATCTGATTACCTCTACACACTCAAACTTACATTTATTTTCATTCTATATTATAAAACCATTTGAGCCCTGACTAGATCCCATAGCCCCACATAACACTTTGCTATCAGACTGGATCAATATACAACAAGTGGCACTTACTAAACTGTGCATAATGTACTTGCAGTAGCGCACTTTACAAACGTGTAGACTCACACACAGGAAGTAGATTGTTAGAACAATTGCACTTTGTTTACTACATGCGTATTTCTAATGCATTCATATCAGAACACATACATGAAGTTCCTGATTTATAACTTTGATCAAATCATAAATTAAAATAACAACAAATAAGCAAACAAAAACTATAATTTTTTTCACCATATTCCATATATTTGATATTTTTTGTTTTTTTATATATCTATTTTTTAGTTATCTATTATACAATTTAATCTTTTATTTTAAATAAACAAAATAAATAACAAACATAAATGTAAATATACACTACTTCTGCCTCATTCATCAAGGAATGCAAAACAAACGTAATGTGTTTTTTTTTTTTAAAAACAAACAACACATGTACATTGGGCATTAGCACGTCCATATTCAACAAGGAGCGGATGTGAATATATCTCTGGTGATTATTACGGGTCCAGGTCCGCTCAGACAACACACTGCAGGATACGTTAAGTACATATGTGGAATATAAAGTCCCAAAAGGATGCACCGGGAAAAAAAAATATTCAATTATTGTCACCTGTATATAGGGTAATAATAATAATAATAATAATAATAATGATGACGGCTGTGTATACAGCTAGAACATGTGTTTGCAATCAGGAGCAACTGTAGAATTCATTTTCTCTATAGTAGACATTCATAACATCCTAATAAATGTATATTTTGGAAAAGTAAGCAAGAAAAACATCTTATTTTAAAATGTTTTAATGTTTTGTCATTAAGGAAAGTACTCATTTTTCTTACTCAAGTTTTCTGATCTAAGAAAAAAAGCCAGTATTTTAGTTATGTGCAAAATAATAAACTAATTTGCACCCTTGCATTGTAACATGGTTTTGTCCAGAAGAAAACTTAAGTAAAAAAAAATGAGTACTTTCCTTAATGACAAAACATTAAAACATTTTAAAATAAGATGTTTTTCTTGCTTACTTTTCCAAAATATACATTTATTAGGATGTTATGAATGTCTACTATAGAGAAAATGAATTCTACAGTTGCTCCTGATTGCAAACACATGTTCTAGCTGTATACACAGCCGTCATCACTATTATTCTGATCTTACACCAGACCTGTAGCTGGAGCAAGTGATACAACAGTATAACGCGTACCTTTGATATTAGCAGAGCTACTGCGTGCACTCAAGCTTTGCACTCCCTTACTGCACATGGTGCACATTAGTCCGCCCCTTCATCCTCTCATTCCACCTTTCATATTGTAAAGGGTCATACGTCTCATATGCATGCATATATGAATTTTAAGCAATGCATACATTTTGGGGCATGCGAAGTGCGAATTCACGCAAGATGCACTGCACAATCGTTCGTACATTTGCACTTGTGTCAGGCTCTGTAAGTTTGCAAGCAGCGCCTTATTACTGCTTTGTCTGTCTGTAAATACTCAGTCTTGTTTTATTACGGTTTTAAAGAGCAATGGATTATGCTGTCGCTATATAAATAAATCTTAATTTCTATTCTACAGATATATTTGTGAGTGATATTAGAAGCTCTTTTATATAAGGCAACTGAGAACACTGTGTTTGATAGATGCTTATCCCCCGCCTGACATCACCAGGCTTCTGTCCCTGGGACAGATACCTTGATTGGAGCAGGAGAACTCCTTAGACGCCAACCCAAGATTACCCAGTGGGAGGTATGGGACAACTTTATGCACATTGATTGTAAAAACAAAGAAAGGGAAAAATGAAATTGGCTTCAGCATTTATACATAACATCAGGGGCAGAAGGACTTGAGGGCTGTTTACCGTGGTGTGTGGTTTAATGTGGAGGTAGAACATTGTATACAAACAGGGCTGCCAAGAGGAATTCAGGACCCCGGTACAACAAATTCATGGGGCCCTCCCTTATAGTTGAGTAAGCAAAAAAAAATTGCGACGCCTTGCGGTGCAAAATTTTTCATAGGTGTGGTCACACAAATGGGGGCGTGGAAATGCACCATTGGGGCGTGGCTAGCACAATAAAACCACTAGGTCCTGAATTCCCCGGAGCATGACATTTGTCCAAGCACTCCTGACTTTCAGGACATCTAGCACCCTTGTGTAGTATAGGAAGAATGCAGTGTGTACAGAAAGAGTTCAGTCTTGGCCTGTGCCCACTGGGCTCACCAAACATTGGCATTGTCCCTACTAGAATCACAACATTTCACACACTACGCTGCTCTGTCCTACCTGTTCTTCTCACTTTTACCACATGTGGCTGCTGGTTTCTTTAGTTGCTGCTTGTCTGGATCCTGGAATGTTGGAGGACCTATTTGGAAAAAAAATGGCTACATTTAGAAAATTACAGCCAGCCCCACCGCTAAATCAATAACATCCATGATTAATAATTAGGCCTTCCTCCAGCCCCAACATTAAAATAGTATTCCCATTACCCCGCAAACAAAATAGCAGCCATTAATTAGCCACCATCTACCTCACACACACTACATTGCCAAAAGCTCCGTGCCATCACACACACATTACTGTGCCCCGTTATCATCACCACGCTATGCCCCCTTATGATCACACTGCGCCCTCCATGCTGCCTTTGCCCCTTTCTTTAACCCCCTGTGCCATGCTGCTTGTCTCTTTTTTTTAACCCCCTGTGCCATGCTGCTTGTCCCTTTTTTCTTTAACCCCCTGTGCCATACTGCTTGTCCCTCTTTTTTTAACCCCCTGTGCCATGCTGCTTGTCCCTCTTTTCTTTAACCCCCTGTGCCATACTGCTTGTCCCTCTTTTTTTAACCCCCTGTGCCATGCTGCTTGTCCCTCTTTTCTTTAACCCCCTGTGCCATGCTGCTAGTCCCTCTTTTTTCTTTAACCCCTGTGCCATGCTGCTTGTCCCTCTTTTCTTTAACCCCCTGTGCCATACTGCTTGTCCCTCTTTTTTAACCTCCTGTGCCATACTGCTTGTCCCTTCTTTCTTTAACCCCCTGTGCCATACTGCTTGTCCCTCTTTTTTAACCCCCTGTGCCATACTGCTTGTCCCTCCTTTCTTTAACCCCCTGTGCCATGCTGCTATTGTCCCTCCTTTCTTTAACCCCCTGTGCCTCTCTGCATTTCTCCTTTCTTTCTTTAACCCCCTGTGCCATGCTGCTTGTCTTGTCCCTCTTTTCTTTAACCCCTCTGTGCCATTCTGCTTGTCCCTCGTTTTTTAACCCCTCTGTGTCATACTGCTATTAGTTTTGAAAAAAAAAGAAAAAATTAAAAAAAAAATAGTTGGGGCGAGGGACCGGGCCGGGCCCCCTGACATGCCCGGGCCCGGGTAATTAGTACACGCTCCCCCCCTCTCGGCGGCACTGTATACAAATGGTTTTGGAACTGAGACTAGAAGTTGGTACTTATTTGTTCTCCTTTTTGGATATTGCAATAATAATGTTTCCATTTATATCCTTTATATTTCTGGTGAAGGTGCAGGATCCGTGTACATGGTGGAATCCAGGATACTCTACACTAGAGTTTGGGAAAAATTGAGCCAGAAAAAATTATTATGATTACAGAATCCCCCTACTACAACAGTCATTTATATTGTGTCTGGTGATCAATCCGGCCACAAAGGGATTAAATAGAGATCAGCCCATTCCTTCCAAATCGCAGGACATATTACACATCACCCCATAAACATCAACAACAAAAGAAGAGGAGCACATGGCTGGTATATTATGTGTATGGGAGCACATGACTGGTATATTATGTGTATGGGGGAGCACATGGCCGGTATATTATATGTATGGGAGCACATGACTGGTATATTATATGTATGGGAGCACATGACTGGTATATTATATGTATGGGGGCACATGACTGGTATATTATGTGTATGGGAGCACATGACTGGTATATTATATGTATGGGGGCACATGACTGGTATATTATATGTATGGGGGAGCACATGGCCGGTATATTATGTGTATGGGAGCACATGACTGGTATTTTATGTGTACGGGAGCACATGGCTGGTATATTATGTGTACGGGAGCACATGACTGGTATATTATATGTATGGGGGCACATGACTGGTATATTATGTGTATGGGAGCACATGACTGGTATATTATATGTATGGGGGAGCACATGGCCGGTATATTATGTGTATGGGAGCACATGACTGGTATATTATGTGTACGGGAGCACATGGCTGGTATTTTATGTGTACGGGAGCACATGACTGGTATTTTATGTGTACGGGAGCACATGGCTGGTATATTATGTGTATGGGGAGCACATGGCTGGTATATTATGTGTACGGGAGCACATGACTGGTATATTATGTGTATGGGAGCACATGACTGGTATATTATGTGTATGGGGAGCACATGGCCGGTATATTATGTGTATGGGGGAGCACATGGCTGGTATATTATGTGTATGGGGAGCACATGGCTGGTATATTATGTGTACGGGAGCACATGACTGGTATATTATGTGTATGGGAGCAAATGGCTGGTATATTATGTGTACGGGAGCACATGGCTGGTATATTATGTGCATGGGAGCACATGGCTGGTATATTATGTGTACGGGAGCACATGGCTGGTATATTATGTGCATGGGGGCTCATGGCTGGTATATTATGTGTACGGGAGCACATGGCCAGTATTTTATGTGTACGGGAGCACATGGCTGGTATATTATGTGCATGGGGGCACATGGCTGGTATATTATGTGTACGGGAGCACATGACTGGTATATAACATGTTTGGGAGCACATGGCTGGTATATTATGTGTACGGGAGCACATGGCTGGTATATTATGTGCATGGGGGCACATGGCTGGTATATTATGTGTACGGGAGCACATGACTGGTATATAACATGTTTGGGAGCACATGGCTGGTATATTATGTGTACGGGAGCACATGGCTGGTATATTATGTGCATGGGGGCACATGACTGGTATATTATGTGTACGGGAGCACATGGCTGGTATATTATGTGCATGGGGGCACATGGCTGGTATATTATGTGTACGGGAGCACATGACTGGTATATAATATGTTTGGGAGCACATGGTCAGTATATTATGTGTACGGGAGCACATGGCTGGTATATTATGTGTATGGGGAGCACATGGCTGGTATATTATGTGTACGGGAGCACATGGCTGGTATATTATGTGTACGGGAGCACATGGCTGGTATATTATGTGTACGGGAGCACATGGCTGGTATATTATGTGCATGGGGGCACATGGCTGGTATATTATGTGTATGGGAGCACATGGCCAGTATATTATGTGTACGGGAGCACATGGCTGGTATATTATGTGCATGGGGGCACATGGCTGGTATATTATGTGTACGGGAGCACATGACTGGTATATAATATGTTTGGGAGCACATGGCCAGTATATTATGTGTACGGGAGCACATGGCTGGTATATTATGTGCATGGGTGCACATGGCTGGTATATTATGTGTATGGGGAGCACATGGCTGGTATATTATGTGTACGGGAGCACATGGCTGGTATATTATGTGTACCGGAGCACATGGCTGGTATATTATGTGTACGGGAGCACATGGCTGGTATATTATGTGTACGGGAGCACATGGCTGGTATATTATGTGCATGGGTGCACATGGCTGGTATATTATGTGTACGGGAGCACATGACTGGTATATAATATGTTTGGGAGCACATGGCCAGTATATTATGTGTACGGGAGCACATGGCTGGTATATTATGTGCATGGGGGCACATGGCTGGTATATTATGTGTACGGGAGCACATGACTGGTATATAATATGTTTGGGAGCACATGGCCAGTATATTATGTGTACGGGAGCACATGGCTGGTATATTATGTGCATGGGTGCACATGGCTGGTATATTATGTGTATGGGGAGCACATGGCTGGTATATTATGTGTACGGGAGCACATGGCTGGTATATTATGTGTACCGGAGCACATGGCTGGTATATTATGTGTACGGGAGCACATGGCTGGTATATTATGTGTACGGGAGCACATGGCTGGTATATTATGTGCATGGGTGCACATGGCTGGTATATTATGGATTACGTTACATCGCTGGCTCCAATGATTAGAAGTCATTGTAAAGACCTGTAATCTCACACACACACTACGACGTTCCTACAGATGCTGAGATTTTGAAGTGAACAGCAACGGTGTAAAGAGCAGAACACACTACACAGGGCTACATTTATTTTGTGGTATATTAGTCATAATACTTTCTATACTGTAGATGTTCACACAACAGAGCGGCAGGAAACGGGATGATAATGAAATAATAAGTTAGTAGAGAACTTAATCATGGCTGGTTTCTGCGGGTCCCCTGTCCACACACAGCTTCTGTAGATGAGTAAACAGAGGTACTCGTCACCACTATACAGAACAACCAGCTATTTCTGTTTAGAAGGTGAACAGTTCTCTGAGCTGGCACTTGTCAGATGTTCAGAAAAACTTCTGCTCCTCAGCTCATTAAAGATATATAACAAGGAAATTGAAATGTCCTTTTGCACTTTAATAACCGATGGATCCTGACTGCAAACGCTGGCTGAGGTCTCCCGTGCAATACAAGTTAATTAACTGGATTTAGCTATTTGCAAGATGATATATTTAATGGGATTAATGTTCAGATAATGTTCTCTGTGAGCGGGTAAGCCATCTCTAGCCCTCATCTCAGTGCTGCATCTCCTGGCCTTTCAGAGGTAATGTTGTGTTGAGGAAAAGTACAATTTGAACCTTATTGTTCCTGAATAGCTGAGTTATTCAGCTGAAATTGAGACTCTTCCTATGAGGTCCTGACCAGGCAGATGTATACGCAGACGTAGCTAAGCTTATACATTCCTGCAGCAGGTAGGGCTGTGAGCACACCTGAACTTCTGGCAAGTTCAAGGCACTCCTTGGGCTATTGAGACATAATAAGCCTTTATTCATGTCTGTCTCTGGACTTGAGGCTATTAGGAGATTTGCTCTGTGGGTTTCATGATAAACACAGTGCCGGCCATCTCTTCCTGCACTTCCACAAGTGACACAGGATACACCGTGACCGCTCTTCATTCAAAGCACTATTCTCTGAAGGTTTTCAGCAAACATATTAAAGGAGAGTACTGAACCTTAAAGAGGCAATGTCACTTAGAGATTAGCGTCTGGTCAACATGGCAAGAAACTGCAACTGCATTCAAGCAGCCTTTGTGTTTAAATTGTGTATTAAGTACGTCCTTACACCATGGTAAATATGATCCGCTGTGGAAGTGAAAAAGTAAAAGCTGCCACAGCGAAGGAAGAGCCGAGATACATTTATTAAACAGCTTCACAAATTATTTTCCTTCTACCGCATTTGGTCGCACAATTTTGCATGTTTTTCAAGCAGAATTTGCCCTTAAGCATTCCCACTCCGATCCCAGTCACAGCGGGGTAATCTGACCGTCATTGTCCCAGTTATCTGTCCAGAATAAATTCTGTGAAATGTGAATGTACAAATATACTGTGGACGGGCGAATCACAACCAGACCACTGTATGTAGAGGACTGTTATAATTTCATGCTCTAATATAGGGCCAATAGCAAATCTTCAAATGGTGACTTAGATAACAAACATGCTAGATATTGGGGCAAGGAATTGTGTGGACCCCAAAAACAATGACCTGTGACCAGTGACTGTAATAAAAAAGCCGTGTTCTCCCCAGTTTCCCGAGTGCTCCAGCCGGCTGGTTTTACTTGTCACCCGGTTCTTGGAGCCCAACAGACTCCTATTATAATAGAATAAACCATTGTTTCTCCTATTAGTACAGTCTATGTGAGCACTACAGCCAGCAGTGTGTGTTAGACCACTGACCACCAGTCTGACCAGTTCTGGCAGGTGTGGGCAATAACTGCCAACATATTTCATTATTATTGCAAACTATTACAACTGTCACCACCGGCTGCTTCTTAATGCCACCCGGCTGGCAAAATATTCTGGGTAGAACACTGAACAGCCCAACTGTCCTTACTTGGACAACTTTTGGCAGGTACTAAACACTGCATACCGGGAACACCTTACAAAACCTGCTGTTTTAGAGATGCTCTGACCCACTCATCTAGCCATCACAATTTGTTCCTTTGTAAAATCGCTCAGATCCTTACACTTTACCATTTTTCCTGCTTCCAGTACATCAGCTTCTAGAACTGACTGTTCACTTGCTGCCAACATATCCCACCCCTGACAGGTGCCATTGTAACGAGATAATCAATGTTATTCACTTCACTTATCAGTGGTGGATTTAATGTTGTGGCTGATCGGTGGATATGTACATATACAGATGACAAAAGGATTCGGACACTTGAACATTACACCAACAGGGACTGTAATAACATTGTATTCAAATACATATACTTTAATATGGAATTGGTCCCCCTTTTGCAGCAATAACAGCTTCCACACTTCTTGGATGGCTCCACAAGATGTTGGAGTGTTTCTGTGGGAATTTGTACTCATTCATACTGTAGAACATTTATGAGGTCAGGCACTGATGTTGGACGAAAAGGCCTGCCTCACAGTTTTCATTCGAGTTCATCCCAAAGGTGTTCGATGGGGTTGAGGTCAGGGCTCTGTGTGGGCCAGTCAAGTTCTTCTACACTGAACTCATCAAACCATGTCTTTGTAGTCCTTGCTTTGTGCACTGGGGCACAGTCATGTTGGAATAGAAACAGGCCTTCCCCAAACTGTTGCCACAAAGTTGGAAGCATAGTATTGTCCAAGATGACTTGGTATGCTGAAGCATTAAGATTGCCCTTCACTGGAGATAAGGGGCCTAGCACAAACTTTGAAAAACAGCCCCATACCATTATCCCTCCTCCACCAAACTTCACAGTTGGCATCCAGTCAGGCAGGTAACGTTCTCCTGGCATTCGCCAAACCCAGACTCACCCATCTGACTGCAAACAGAGAAGATTGATTCATCACTCATCACCATTTATTTATATAGCGCCACTAATTATGCAGCGCTGTACAGAAAACTCACATCAGTCCCTGCCCCATTGGGGCTTACAGTCTAAATTCCCTAACACACACACACAGATGCACACACTAGGGTCAATAAGTTAGTAACCAATTAACCTACTAGCATGTTTTTGGAGTGTGGGAGGAAACCGGAGCACCCGGAGGAAACCCACGCAAACAAACAAACACGGGGAGAACATACAAACTCCTCACAGATAAGGTAATGTTTGGGAATTGAACACATGACCCCAGTGCTGTAAGGCAAAAGTGCTAACCACTGAGCCGCAGAACATGTTTATACTGCTCCAGTCCAGTGTCGGTGTGCTTTACATCACTCCAGCCGAGTCATGGCATTGGTCTTGGTGATGTGAGGCTTGCATGCAGCTACTTGAAACCCATTCAATTAAGCTCCTGACGCACAGTTTTTGTGCTTACATTAATGCCAGTGAAAATTCGAAACTCTTCACCTATGGAATCAGCAGAGAATTGGCGTCCTTTACGCATGGCTAAATGTATGAGCTTGTTACGAGCCGTGGCGATACGTGGCTCGCCTTCTCCAGCTGCGTCCTGGCTGTCATAGCAACAGCATCACTTACAGTTTCCGCCATCCTGACCATCACCATGGTAACAGATGGGGCGCTTTATAAGTAGCACCGGTTCCCGGGAACACTGGCCAGCTGGGCCGTGCGCATATTGTTAAACAGCCTGAGGGCTAATTAATAAGTGGGTTATTATTTAGGCAGCCTCTGGGGATACTTGTAGGGCAGGGCTCTGATTGGCTGATTTCTGTTTTTAAGGCAGGGAAGGCTTAGCCTCCTTGCTGGTTATAGAGTTCACAGTCTGTTTTGTTTGATGACCTGCTGTTTGTCTCCTGACCTTGTATCCTGACCTTGTGTTGTGACGCCTGCTTGTACCTTGGACCTTGCCTGTTGCCCTGACCTTTTGCTTGAATATTGGACTCCGCTGTTTCGCTTGTGACTCTGACCTCTGCTTGGATATGGATTTGCCTATCTGCTACGGACCCCTGACCTTGGCCTGCCACTGACCACCCGCTCTAGCGCCTCCGTGTCAGGCGCCGCCCGCGATCTCCGGGACGGCCGTCTGTATCCACTATAGCCTAGCAACCAGAGGCGTCACTTCCGGACGCTGGCTACAGCTACTACTGAGCGTTCCCGTTGATTAGCAACGGGACGCTATGCTAAGCACGCTAAGCGCTAATTATGACAGCGCATAGCGCTGAACTCCTATTGGCCCATAGGATTATTTAACCCCTCCTGGCGCTCCCCTCCAGTGCCAGAGTTTCAGGTCCCTACCCTGTGCTCCAGCAATCCCCGTGTTTCTGCGTATTGCTTGTCTCTTGATACCTGCCTGCCTGTGACCCGGTTGCCTTGACTACCCCTATTGCATATCCCTGTGTACCGCACCTCCAGAACGCTACCGACCCGGCTTGTCTCACCTTCCCTTCGGATTCTCCTTGTGTACCTTTATTGTCTGCCCCGTTACCGACCCGGCTTGTCTGACAACTCTTTCTCGCGCTTCGCTATCTGACTCGTGGAAGGACCGCGACCTGCGGGTCTCCTGCAGCTGAGTCCATACCTCCTTGCGGGGGTCCCTGGTGAATACATGGGGCACGTTTAACTCCGCACCATCCTCCGAGTAGTGCCAATGATAGCAGGTACGCTATACCAGTCGTGACACTCCGGTTCCATCTGCGCTACGGCCATCATGGATGAGCTTTTACTACACTGAGCTTAAGATCTGGGGCATCCAAGTTCCTGTGAGCATATAAAGCTCTACGGGAAAGGCGGCTGCTAAAGGTGAAGACCTCAACACTATCCGTTCTAAAAGCTCATCTTGGTGGACGTGAGCCTTAACAGATTTTATACACAAAGAGCAAAGGGTCTGATTGAAACAACTCAATTCAATATTAACAGGTGTGGCCCAATACTTTAGTCCATGTGTAGATAGTTAGCTCTTCATGGCAGTGCCCCACTTCCTCCTCTCTGTCCCTGCTGAATCCCAATAAATATTTGTTAAAACACCTAAAACTCTAAATCACAGATTTTCACTCTGTACGATATCTCTTTTTAGATAAATTATAAAAAATATGTCACCAGGGCAGGTGAGCAGCGCTCAGCTCCGTGGAGATACTAGCTGGCAGTGGAAAGAGGTGTCTTACATATATGTTAGCCAGTCCTGAGACCCTCTGCATGTATGTTAGCCAGTTTGCTGGTTCGCCCATGCGCAGTGGAACAAGAAACACAAGCTTGGGCTTCTAGATTCTTTCAAATTATAATAATAAAAAAAAACAGTAACAAAAAATAACACATGAAACTATAATATTAAAGCATTTTCCCTACTACTGCCCTCCAGGTAACGGCATCCTGAATCAGAGGACAATGGCGGTACTTGTACCGCCGATATCTTTGGTAACTAAGCTGCCCTATGCATTGCATGGAAACCTTCGAGAGGCCTCAGTCGATGGCAACCACCGCTTTGGTAAATAGGGAGAAAATCTCCCGTTTTCAGTGTTTACCGCTTATCCCCCTTTGGTAAATAGAACCCTGAGTCTACATTGCACTTGTATGAATTATACTTAGGTGCGACTCTAATGGGTCAGTAACAAAGTAATATATAGTAACAGGGATAAGATCTGAATGAATCTGCTGAGAGGGATCCGGTGACGATAGATATATATACACATACGATTATATCTAACAAGACGACTTATTGTGAGTATACAGACAGAAATCCCTTTTCCTCATTAGCAATCATTACCTTACACGCAGCAATAATTACAGGCCAAAGCCCACCCGGCCTGTGAGCGCGGAAACCTGCGAGCGGCCTCAGTGCACACGGGCGCTTATCATCCAGTACGCAGCACACGCTCACTCATTCATTCAAAGAGAAGCTTTGAAAACCCAGCATTCAGGATGTATTAATCTGAAGACAAGTCCACTTTTGTGTGCAGGGAGTATTAGTTTCATTACCGTCAATTTAGTGCATAGATAGTCTGTGACTCTCTGTCCCCTATCAGGTTCCCGGTGCAGGCTGGGATGCCTCAGAAACCCACTACAGCTAATCTAAAGCTCCCCCCTCTCTGATTTCTTGTATCCCAGACACTGTGATTTCCACTTCCCCCTGACTTGTAATCCTCAGACAGAAGGTTAACCCCTCAGCTGCTGCACACTATGGAAGGTACAGCTTCTGTGATAAGCAACAGGCAGGTAACGATAGAGCCCTGTAGAGCTCTGCAGCTTGGTTCCAGCACAAGCTCACAATTATATTTGTATTGTTGGCTTGTTTGAAGCTGTTCCACTGACCAGTGCCCTTGTTCAATCCTTTCCAAGGTGTCCAATGAATTAACCTTTAATTAAGAAGCTGAATGTGTTGACACATTTATCAGGAGATGTCCGCAAAGGTGCTGAAAAGAGATCAAAGCAATTTGCTCAGCAACCCGATCTGAGGAGAGGATTGCTTCATTTTAACCCTTTCACTGCTAGAGCTGGAAGCATACTTTGTACTAAAGCAAAACAACATGGTAATCAAGATAATTAGCAGTCAGAGGTCCATCCAGTGCTGGAGACCTGGGTGGTCCATGTTTGAGTTACTAGTGATGAGATTTGCAATCATCAATGATATTAATCTTAAACGTTTAAAGATGCATTAGGTGAGACCAGCAATACAATGAAAATATTGACAAAAAAAGGGGTGACAAACATCAGATGTGATTGTGGCTACAACAACTTTATTAAATGAACGACCAGAGGCAACCAATCAGCACAAACCCTATTTCAATGCAAAACAAAACAAAACACGGTACAATTTAGCATTACAGAAATGCATGGAGAATGTAAAAGCCGATGCAATGGGTACGTAGAGGATGGTTTTATATACACCGCTTGTAGAATTATACTTGAGATGGTCACTGACCCCCGTGTTTTGGTTTTTGATCTGGATTACCTTCGGGTTTTGGCAAAACCGCCCTTGCATTGTTTTGGTTTTGCAATTTTGTTTAAAAATCTTTTTTTTTTATTTGGCCTAAATTAACCTAATTTAGTGCTCCACCTGTTTCTTGTATAAGTAAGTTAATTCTAAAGCTAATAAATTAGGAAAAAACAGTTTAATCCCTGGTAGGCCGTCATTAATTCTACACACAAACCTGATTGTCTTCCTCTCCATCTTAACCTATTGGCAATGCAGCCATCGGCTTTGGGTGTATATTACACACTACACTTATAGTTAAATATATAAAGAAATGGACAAAGGCAGTATGGTTTCTGTCTCTCTAGGCCCCCCTCCAGTTGTAGAAAATACTAAAAAATTCAGCCGTTATAGACTGTACAATATAAATTGAAATGGACAAAGGCAGTTTGGTTTCTGTCTCTATAGCCTCCCCCCCCCCTCCACTTAAATAGAAAAGAAGCAGCCTGCATAGACTGTACTATATAAAACGAAATGGACAAAGGTAGATTCGTGTCAGTCTGTATCAGACCCCCCTCCACTTGTAGTTAAATAGAAAACAAATCAGCCGGTTTAGACTGTAGAATAGAAATAGAAATGGACAAAGGCAGTTTGGTGTCTGTCTGTTTATGACACCCTACCCTTATCGTGAAATTGACAAAACAGCAGCCTTTCAAGTCTGTACATGATATAGAAATGTCCCAAGTCCCTTTCCTATTTGAGGGTAGATTGCACCCTACACTTATACTTATTTTTTTTTTGGGTGCTTTTTTTCCCTGATTTAAAAAGACTATGTACTTTTACATAGGCATTACCAGATGACGTACGGGGAAGACTACTATCAGGACTGGTGCCAGCACCTGCTTACTGATCCTGCTCATATGTGGACTGCTTTGAATCCATTTTAATAAGCCCAAAGCACTTGTAGTGCAAAATATTAAATATATAGTGCTGCCAGATAATATTTTCGGCACCAGAAAAATTGTGGTTTTGTAGGGGTGTCTCAGGTGAAGACCCCCGCCAGCGCTGTGTCCCTGGAGGGACAGAAGATGCTGGAGCCGGTGCCCGTGAAGAGGGCGAAGATGTCCGCCAGCGCTGTGCCCCTGGAGGGGCTGAAGAGGTCCCCGATGGTGCCCAGCAGGAAGAAAGAAGAGGAGAAGTACTCACCCGTCCAGCGATCCAGCGGTGAGTATCGTGGCTTCTTTCCTGCAGGTCTTGTGCGCGGGGGAAGGATGAGCCAATCAGGGCTCATCTTTCCCCGCTGGCCAATCAGCGGCCGGATGCGCGAGCCAATCGCGGCTCGCGCCCGGCCATTCAAAAGATTGGCGCCGACGCGAGCCAATCAGCGCTCGCGCCGGCTGATGACGTCACGCCGGTGACTATATAAGTCGCCGGGTGGCGCCATTTTGGCAGAAGTCCGTCGGCGGAGAAGAGGAAGGACGTCTCTTCACGACGTCCAGCAACAGGATCAGCGGCAGCGGCGGCAGGGGGCCCTTGTAAGGGCCGTGAGCTACCCTGCCACCCGAAGACTACAATCAAGCCGCCGGAGCAGTGATCGCCGGCGGGGAGCCCTTGTAAGGGCTGAGAGCGCCCCCGCCAAACAGCTCTCAACAGCGCCGAACCGGAGAAGAGGCGCCGCCGGCTGGAGGGTCTGGAAGACCCGGAGAAGGCGGAAGAAGACGGCATGGCAAGCTGAGATTCCTGCGCAGAGCAGGTAAGTGACTCAGCGTTAATTCGGGCACTAGGCCCGGGGCCATGGTCGGGCACAAGGCCCGTTGGCACAGAGGAATAGGGGCACAAGGCCCAGGGACTTGGGCACTAGGCCCCAATAAAGTTAGTGGGCCAGTAGGCCATAGTACTGATGATAAAGGGGACAAGCCCCTATTAGTGAGACAGGGGGCGTGAGAGCCCCAGGTACAAGGGCACAAGGCCCTTAGGCAGTTAGTGGCCCTGGGAAGGCCATAGGGGCTGGTAGCCCGTAAGCTATAAAGGGCACAAGGCCCTAGTAGGTAGCTAGGGAGGCCACAGGCCTCAGTAGGCAGGGGCTAGGACCCCTAAGTAGCAGGGCACAAGGCCCTAGTTAGTGGGCTCAGAGCCCTGAGGTAGAGAGGGGGCTGAGGCCCATTAATCAGAGTACAAGGCTCTGTGTATCTGGGCAGAGGCCCATGGTGGTGATGAGGTAGAGGCGTGGGAGCCTCGTGAGTGTAGGCGCGGTCCTGTGTGAGGTGAGCACACGTAGTTAGGAGGTACAGTAGAGCGGAGGCTCCTGTGGTGCTGTAGCAACCTGCTGGTTGGCCAACAGCGGTGTGCTCTGGTAAGTAGCCTACAAAGTACTGTATATTGTATTCGGTCTGTGAGGCGGGTATTGTTGAATTACAGTATTTTGGGTGTGCTATGTAATTGTGTCCAGGGGCAAGACGTCAGGCCCCCATTAAAGGTAGGCTCTTGTTCCTGTGGTTTCCTGTGCTAACCTGTGCTGTGGGGACGAGTGTAGTTACCAGCATACACATAGTCAGGGGAGAACACACGTAGTTTTCCTGTCCCTTAGGTCCCCGGGGTCACACTGGTACCCAGAGGGGGTGGCTGAGTGAGTTGGTGGCAGTGCAGCACACCTTGAGGCAGTTCCAGGGGCGGCCGTGGTTCTGATCAAGGGTCCTCAAGGCCGGTTCCGTGCAGGTGGACCTGTGGTTCCGGACGTAGGGCCACGTGTGAGATACCCGAGTACAGGCAGTCGGGCGGTTCAGTTCGATCGGCTGTTCCGTGCGGCAGTCGGCCCGCAGGTTAGTGTGCTGTTCTACTGAGCCTCAGCCGGGCTTAAAGAACCGGTCCTTAGGGTCCGTGGGTGACCCCATAGCAAGAAGGCAGCTTCTTGGTACGACCTGGGTGAGGGGGTTAGGAACCGCCCTCCGGCTTAGTCCGTGAACACCGGCTGGTGTTCCCCGTAGTGTGTAATTGAGGCAGTTCCGTTAGTGCACCACACCTAGTTAGTCATAGTGGTTTGACTTAGTTGCGTTGCCGACCATTAGAACGTTGTTAGGGTCGGGTCGCTGTTGTAGTCAGTCCAGTTTTGTGGGTGCCATCTTAGTCTCACTGAGAGCGTAGAGGGAGGCTGTGTGTTCTTGTCATCCGCAGGAGTCGGGAAGGCGCAGAGGAACCGGATCGGAAGTGGGAGTGCCCCGGTGAGTATCACGCTCGATTCCCCCTTTCGGTTAGGCCCTCACCGGCAGGTGTGTGAGGTACTTGAGGCGGGATTAGTCCTCGGACTAGTCTTGGTCTTAAGTGCCTGTAGTCCCCCGCGTCTTGGCAAGAACAAAGTGAGGAGGCGGCAAGTGAGCTTGGACTGACCGTGTCCTCGTTCTTTGCCGTAGTCTCGGACAGCCCTTACCTGGTAGGCACGGCCGTAATCTCTGTCTCTATCTTAGAGGGACGTGATTGGAGGTGACTGCGGCTGCGGATCTGCTGGGATTGGATCGCAGCTGGGAAATCAGAAGCGGACTGGAGGTGACCATCGTTTTCAAGGTAAGTTCTTTTGTGTTGCGTCTGTCCCTGTCTTTCCCCGCAGGGGGCGTTACAGTTTCACACTAGGGAATATGTACCACCCCAAAACACTTGTTGTGTAAAATATTAAATAGATAGTGCTGCTAGAGAACACTTGCAACACCAGAAAAATTGTTTGTTCACACTGGGGAATATGGGACACCCCAAAGCAGTTGTAGTGCAAAATATTAAATAGATAGTGCTGCTAGATAGTACTTTCTGCAGCCAGAAAATAGTTTCTGTAGGAGGGAATATGACACCCCAAACAGTTGGTAATGTTTACAAAAATGCCTATATCCTCCTCTCTTACTGCTATAACAATTGCTAGAAGAATTGCTCTGTCCCTGCACTAATGTTGCCTGCGACCTAACCCTGCTCTCTCCCTCTGTCAAATGGCGATGGATTGCTGTGGAGGCGGGTGTCTATAGATTTCAAATATCGTGAGAACCGAGCTCCGACGACGTCACAATGACATTTTGCCTCGATTTCAAATCCGAATTGGCGCGAGAGTACCGAGCCTGCTCGGCTTGGTACTCGGATAGGTAAAGTTTGGGTCAGATCTCTGAGAACCGAGCCCGCCCATCTCTAAATTGTACAGACATTCACACAATCTCTGCCTGTACTGTACAGAGGATAAAGGGACTGTCGGTCTTCTGGATTATTACACTGGTGTCAGTTGGGTCTAGGATGTTGGGGGTATATTTACTAAACTGCGGGTTTGAAAAAGTGGCAATGTTGCCTATAGCAACCAATCAGATTCTAGCTGTCATTTTGCAGAATGTACTAAATAAATAACTAGAATCTGATTGGTTGCTATAGGCAACATCTCCACTTTCTCATACCTGCAGATAGTAAATATAACCCTTAATATTCAGAGCTGTAATATGAGATAAATATATGTGAGGTTCTATCTTAGTACAGAATGCCCCAGTTAACAGGATTTTACTCTAATTAATCTATGCGCGTTTGTTTTGTAAATGATGTGTACTTATAACCACCACGTTAAACCTCATTTATCTTAATCAACCATCTTATGAAGTGTACAATCATCTGGTAAGCAGCAAAGTGCATCAGACTGTGATAAAACAGCCAATAAATGCAGTATTAAAGGACGCTTAGTGTACGCACGTCTGTACTCTACAAGGAGCGGATGTGATGATACGTGTGGTACAGCTCTACCGGTAATGGTCTGCTCTATAGTCACAGAGAAAAAAAGATATTTAATTAATGTGACCTGTTAGTAATATCAGCATTACTGATAAAATATTAAATAAATAAAATAAAGTATTTTTTAGGCCATTAAATACAATTATTAGGATGTTATGAATGTTTACTGTACATAAAATACATTTTTACAGTTGATTACAAACATCACTGGTAATCGACATTTACACTAGAGTTGTACCTGGAACAAGGGATACGGCCAAAAAAACAAGGACCTGACAGGTGCCAAGTGCTTGAATCAGACGCTGCTGTGTGCTCTCGAGCTTGGCACGCCGTTACTGTACACTGACTATGGGCATACGTCCTTACTGTACAATGACTACGGTAATACGCCGTTACTGTACACTGACTATGGGCATACGTCCTTACTGTACAATGACTATGGGCATACGCCCTTACTTTACAATGACTACGGTAATACGCCCTCACTGTACAATGACTACGGTAATACGCCCTCACTGTACACTGACTATGGGCATACGTCCTTACTGTACAATGACTACGGTAATACGCCGTTACTGTACACTGACTATGGGCATACGTCCTTACTGTACAATGACTATGGGCATACGTCCTTACTTTACAATGACTACGGTAATACGCCCTCACTGTACAATGACTACGGTAATACGCCCTCACTGTACACTGACTATGGGCATACGTCCTTACTGTACAATGACTACGGTAATACGCCCTCACTGTACAATGACTACGGTAATACGCCCTCACTGTACACTGACTATGGGCATACGTCCTTACTGTACAATGACTACGGTAATACGCCCTCACTGTACACTGACTATGGGCATACGTCCTTACTGTACAATGACTACGGTAATACGCCCTCACTGTACAATGACTACGGTAATACGCCCTCACTGTACACTGACTATGGGCATACGTCCTTACTGTACAATGACTACGGTAATACGCCCTCACTGTACACTGACTACGTGCATGCGCCCTCACTGTACACTGACTACGGGCATACGCCCTTACTGTATACTGACTACGTGCATACGCCCTTACTGTACACTGACTACGTGCATAAGCCCTTACTGTACACTGGCTATGGGAATACGTCCTTACTGTGGAGTGGAGGGGGCGGAAGCCTGATTGGAGAGGGTCGAGGAGGGAGTAGTCCGAGAGGTGTTTGGAGAGGCGGTTGTAGACAATCCTCTCAAGTAATTTGGAGGCATAGGGGAGAAGTGAGATAGGGCGATAGTTAGCAGGGGAGGAGGGGTCAACATTAGTTTTTTTGAGGATGGGAGAGATAAGAGCATATTTGAATGAGGAGGGGACTACTCCAGAGGAGAGTGAAAGGTTAAAGAGGTGAGCGAGGTAAGAGTAAGCAGTGGAAGAGAAAGAGCGAAGGAGGCGAGAGGGGATAGGGTCGAGAGGACAGGTGGAGGGTAGAGAGGATAGATTAAGTGAGCGAACTTCTTCACCCGAGGTGGGGCAGAAGGAGCATCAGGGTTGGATGTTGCGGGGAGGAGGCGGGAAAAGGGGGGGAAGAGCGGGATGGGAGGAGATGTTGAGTCTGATGGCCTCGATTTTGGAAGTGAAAAAGGTGGCGAGGTCAGAGGCAGAGAGGGAAGGCGGGATGGGAGGGGGGGGTGGAGAGAGGAGGGAGTTGAAGGTGGCAAAGAGACGGCGAGGATTGGAGGAGTGAGAAGAAATTAGGGACTTAAAGAAGGATTGTTTAGCAAGGGAGAGGGCGGAGCAGAATGAGGTGAGGATAAATTTAAAATGGAGGAAGTCGGCCAGGGAGCGAGATTTTCTCCAGAGGCGTTCAGCAGTGCGAGAGCACTTTTGGAGGAAGCGGGTAAGGTTGGAGTGCCAGGGTTGGGGAATGAGGCGGCGCTGGCGGATTGAGGAGGCCGGGGCAATAGCATCAGGGCAGTAGTGAATAAAGATGAATCAGTAACTCTCATTAAGAAAAAGTGTTCTTGTGGTTGAAGTATGTTTAATAAGTGCTCAGGTCAACCAGTTCTCTTTTACCAAGATAACATATTGTCAGCATCTTCCAGGAAACACCCTCACTGTAGTAAACGTTTGCAGGACCGGGAACCATAACTCTGCAAAATCTGCTTAACACTTCTCTAAACACCTACCATAGAGATGCTGTAACTCCAAGTGGTATCTCTGAGAAAGTGAGTTACTTCGTGTGATGATCCAGGGAAGGGAAACAAATGTTTTCCACACAATTGTATCAGTTTCAGGAAGTTTCACTCCGACCTCCACACAAGAAGCTGGTCTGACTCTTGTTTTCAGTTCTCATTAGAGGAAGTTTATCTGGTGCCAGGTATGCAGTGACAATATGGTCACCACCACATAATTAAGGAGTAATAACTAATATTATATAGCCAGTGTTGTAAATACTATTAATATTGGACATACATTTAAAGTAAAAATAAGCAAACCATCCAATCACTAAACTGTAGTAGTGTGCAGCACTTCTTATCTTAACATTAAACACCACCATTTGTTTATCACGGATGCTTCCTTCCCCCAATGTGCTGCATCTCCAGATCTTCCAGCAATCCTGTTACTCTTCAGCATCACACTCCTGTTTACCGGAATCACACCGGTAGTATTCTTGTAGGTGCCCCATCACTGTGTACGCCTAACTCCATAAAGTGGGAAATACAGAGATGAGGGGAACAGACCAATGGAGACTTTGTTCTTCGCAGTAATTTGGGCACATGTCGTATCAAGGAACAGGATGTTTCTCTACAAAATTACATTTAGAATTTTGGTAATCTTGTTTAAACGTTTCTTAAAACTTTATTAAGTGCTGATAGACAACTGCAAAACAGTTGAATTAAAGAGGAACCTCATTTCCTACCAGTTATAGAAACATTAACATGTTTCGCAGTGGTTGGAGGTGTACTACACATAGGAAACCTAAAAGAAATAATACAAGATACTTGGAGAAAAGTATAGACCTGTAAGATAACTAGTGGGGAGGAGAGAGAACTAGGGGGAAAATATGTGTGAGGTGAGACTGGAAATTTTAAGAAAGGAAAAGTAACACTGGAGGGGAGGGGGAGCAATGCAGGTTTAGTACTAGGGGAGTAACAGTTTCGGTGCTGTGAAAATAGTAGCAATACAGAGAAATGTCATAGGCAATATAATAGATACACCAACTGCAGTTTGTAACTGGAGTATCAGATAAATATTATTATCTTTTATTTATAAGGTAGCGAGTGGTCAAAGCCGCAGTTTAGTAAATATACCCCTTGGTGTCTTCCACCGTGAGAAATGACTGATGGGAGATTTCATGATGTATGGACTCACTTTTGGGTAGTAAAGTCGAGAGCAGAGAGCGAGAAGAGGAGGGGGAAGGAGAGGAGAAGAGGGAGGTAAAAATGGCAAATAGGCAACAGAGTGGTTGGAGGATTGGGATAAAAAAATATACAATAAAAACTATAGAGAACATTAGTGTGGCCAAAACATATGAATAACTTAAAACTAGTAAAAAAATGTCAGGTTATGGAAGAAGGACATGCATAAAAACAACATGGAGTCTTAAACTATAAACTACTTTTCTTCAAAAACAATCAATCTAATATTAAGAACATTCAACAAAATAAACTCTAAGGGGCATATTCAATTAGCTTTCGGATTCGCGGTAACGCGCCGGAACAGCCGCGAAACGTAATACACGTTGCCGCAATAACGTGGATTTTCCTTCGCAGCCCATAGGGTTGCGAACAAAAATCTGCGTTAATGCGGTACCGTAATACCCGCAAGAACGCGCACTTTTCGCGGTAACGCTAGTTACCGCGAATCCGAAAGCTAATTGAATATGCCCCTAAGAATCTCTAGCGTTCAACTCGAGGAACCAGGAGATTCTCAATAGCTTTTATAAAAGACGATCAATCACACTATTTATCTCTTTATACTAAAACAGTGCCAAATAATTATTCAATAATCCATTGGATTAATCATGTTTGAAGGCAGAATAAAATGTCACTAAAGGCTGGTAAAAAGTCCTTTAGGAACTGACCAGTCCCATAGTTCATAGTCCTTTGAGTCATTTCTTCAGTGAATATTCAAAGTAGGAGGCGATTTCTATTTAAACAGGACTGTGTAGTTTTCAGTGACTAAGTATTAGATTACTGAGGTCTTCTTTTATTTTACTAGTTTCTGTGGCTTATGCTTCTTATGTACCAGACCCGGCTTGTTGGATTTCCTTTTTGTTATGTGATTTAGCACTTTTTTTGATGTCTCCACGTTCCTGCCCCCTGGCTTGGCCTGACACCTATCCTGGTTTCTGTTTTTTGTGCTACGTTGTCCACTTATGTACCAGACCTCGGCTTGCTTCACCCTTCTACTACATATTGACTTGGTATCGCACATTCTGCAGTTAACAGCTTATCACGCAAACAGACAGTTTAGTAGGCCATGACTTGCAGATCACCTGTCAGTGAAGTCCAAACCGCCCTGTGGTGCTCCCTGAGGTACAGAAGGTTCAACAGACTCTGTGCCTCTGTTCTTCCAGCACGAACTTTGGCTGTCAATAAGGAAAACACTATCTCCAGATAGCTTTGTGGCAGTATCATCATCACCATTTATTTATATATATAGCGCCACTAATTCCGCAGCGCTGTACAGAGAACTCACTCACATCAGTCCCTGCCACATTGGAGCTTACAGACTAAATTCCCTAATATACACACACAGACAGACATACAGAGAGAGACTAGGGTCAATTTTTTTTTAATAGCAGCCAATTAACCTACCGGTATGTTTTTGGAGTGTGGGAGACAACCAGAGCACCCAGAGGAAACCACTCAAACATTGAGAGAACATACAAATTCCACACAGATAAGGCCATGGTAGGGAATTGAACTCATGACCCCAGCGCTGTGATGCAGAAGTGCTAACCACTTAGCCTGGTCATGGATTACGCTGGCTCTCCGTCTTGATATTTGCTGCAGCAATTGGCAGGCCATATTGAGAAGCATCCCATGACTATTAATCATATTGTGCTGGGTCTTCCTTGGCTGGTCCTTCATTCATCAATTCTCAACTGGCAAACTGCACAGGTTTTATCCTGGTGTCTCAGTTGTTATTAGCAATGTATTCAAAAGGTTATTCCTTGCTCGTCTTTATGTTTAATGGAATCTGTCTTACACCCACAATATGCCTCCCTTTCTGATGTCTTTAGTAAACTGTATGTATTACCCAGTATTGTTTTATTAATGTTTGTTCCCAATTGTAAAGTGCTACGGAATTTGGCGATATATAAATAAATGTTGATGATGATGATAATGAAGAATTACCTCCACATAGAGAGTGGGACTGTGCTATTTATCTTCTGCTGAGAAAAAACTCCTACTTGCGGTCGTGTTTACCCAGTCTCTTCCCGAGACACAAGCAATGTTTGCTTACATTTAGGAAAGCAAGGCTTTATCCAGAAAACTATGTATCTGCCATGGGCAGGCTTCTTTTCGTTAAGAATCAATGCTTGCATCCCTGCATTGATTACCAGGGATTAAATGTCATCATGGTGAAGAACAGGTATCTCAAACCTCAAAATTCTGAAATTGTGAACCGCATTAAAGGTGGACATGTTTTCGCCAAAATAGATCTTTCGGAAGCCTACAACCTTATACATATCAGACAGATGTTTAACACCAGGGGGTAAATGTATCAAGCTGCGAGTTTGCAATTTCAGCGATTTTCTCAGGAGAGTTGAAACTAGCCGATGTATGAAGCTGAGTTTTCATACAAAATCGCCAGAGTTGTGCTTCTGTCAAAATCGCTACTTGCAAAATCGCCAGAGATCAAACTCACCACTGTTTGCCACTGCAGCTATACAAGTCTCCAATGTATGAAGCTGCGAGTTAGCAAACTCAGGAGAGTTTGCTTCTAAACACGCCAGATCCAACAGGCTGCTTGATAGCAGCGTGTTGTACAAACACATCACTGTTGCCCTGGCAGTGTTAAAAAGTTAAAGAACAGATAAAAGTAAAAAAAAAAAAAAAGCATGAGGTCCTCCCACTATTCATGCTTAACCCTAGTGCTGCCCGACTAGTGCTGGTCCCGTGAAAATTGGGGAAAAATTTTGTGTGGGGTCCCCCCGATTTACCAGCACTAGGCAAACCAGCCAGGGTTGGCGGCACTATAGCAGGGGGACACGCGGCAGGGGTCCCCCTGCCATAATGACTAACCAACCCTAGACTGTTCAGCGCTGGGCTGGATTCCCTAGGGAGTGGGGTCCGCCGAAAAAAACGAGCGGGCCCCCCCCCTAGAAAGAACCAGCCCAGTGCTGACAGCACTAGGGCTCTTCCTGCTACCCCTGGGCTGTGGGTAGTAGGGTAATACGGCGCTAAATGGTTAAAAAAAATAAACTGACACCAATTTTGTTTGTGGAACTACAAGTCCCAGCCAGCCAGGTTGCCAAAAACAGTGTGGCCATGCTGGTGCTTGTATAACTACAAGAACCAGCATACCCACGGCAGCCAGGGCATGTTGGCACTTGGAGAACCACAAGTGCCAACATCCCCTGACATCCCTGGCTGGCTGGACCCTGTAGTTCCACAAAGAAAAAAGTTAACAAAACAACAACACCCTCATACAAACCACACATATTTATTAAAAATAAAAAACTAACCACCCTCTTTTTAACCACAACTATTTAATAAAAATAAAAAAAAAACAAATACTTAACGATGATGTCTTCTTTCTTGATCCAATGTCCCTTATTATTTGTACATCCATCTTGCCGGCTTGCCCCAGTCCCAGCCATTTGTACCTCCATAAACGAATCTGTGCCAACTGGAACACTTCACCCAGAAGGGGCCCATATTTGTAATTTCTCGATTCTTTAGTCTTGATTGAAGTAAAAAAAAAATAAAAGCCAGGAGCCGCCGCAAACACCTCCTACCTAGTAGGAGGTCCGTTCCGCAATGCTCTTACGCTGTTTGCGTAAGAGCTAAGTACTGTATTATGGCATTTTCCCACGCTAGTGGGGAAATCACATATTACTGTATTTAGAGCTTACGCAATTAACGTAGCGCATTGCGCATGCGCTACTTTCGTAAGCTGTATTTACTGTATTTACCCGCGATTTGCCGCGATTTCAACACGCTGACAAACTCGCAGTTTGATACATTTACCCCCAGGTATGGACATTATGGACATCTAGTAATGCCATTTGGTTTCTGCTGCCTTTCATAGCTTTGCCAACGAGATTTTCTGTGGCATACTTTATCGCTCAGTAGTGGTATACCTGGATGACATCTAGATCTTCCCTCAGGAAATTGAGACTCATAGAAGACATGTCAAGGAGGTTCTTACCTGCCATAGAAACCACCACATATTTTGCAAGCTGCAGAAGTGTCTTTTTCAACTAGACCACCTGTCTTCCTTGATTATATTATTTCTGACTAAAGTCTCCAATTGGATAAACATAAAGTCAAAGCCATCAGGGACTGGCCTCAACCAACCGGTCTCAAGGCGACTCAGTGCTTTTTGGTGTTCTCTCACTATTACCGCCAGTTCCTTAAGGACTATTCCTCGCTAGTTGCTACCATCACAGTTTTAACTCTGAAGTCTGTTAATACCAAACACTGAGCTCCTGAAGCGCTGCTTCGTCAGAGCTCCCGTCCTTAGACAGCCCAATACCTTGTCCTTTTTTTCTTGAGGTTGACACTTCATTTATCTGCATTAACATGGTTCTTTCTCAATAAACTCCTTCTGGGAAACTCCACCACTGTGGAGTCTACTCCTGTAAATTGTTATCAGCTGAGAAGAACTATGTCATTGAAAATAAATCACAATTAAACTAATCACACAAACCTCATGGATTTAAAGTCTGCTCAACATCTATATTCCAGGATTTTCACTATTCTCATCACTCTTTAATCTGCTAATTACCTTCCAACCTAAGTAAGTAAAGACAATGCATTATCTTGGATCATTTGATTTTTCTGATACTAGGTCTCTAACTCTATATGTGCTCCAATTTGCATTATAGCCACTACACCTTCCTTTCCTATTGAGGGAAAACCTTTATTTGACCTAGTCTTTGTCCAGGGCCCAATTTGCCAGTCGTGCTGTAGAGAACCCAAATGTTAATTTTCCAGAATTATTGGTGTCCTACACTCCCTCAACAATCTTTATCAACCCATTAAGTTATCCTTGCACTTGGAAAGGCTGATGAGCGTCATTCTCCTACAAGTGTAGTACAGTAAAGAACATACTTGCCAACTTTAAGAGGCAGCTGTCCGGGAGGGGGTCCGTTGAGGGGGCGTGGCCTCGCGTGGTGCATCGTTAGGCCCCGCCCCTGTCAATCTTAGCCCATTTTAGCCAATAGCAGCAGGGGACGGGGCCACAATGTCGCGTTTAGCCCCGCCCCCCACCATTTTCAATAGCGGCGACTTCGGGATCCGGGATTTTTGCCTGCTCTCTCGGGAGTCCGGGAGAACTCCCAAAAATGTGGGAGTCTCCCGGACATTCCGGGAGAGTAGGCAACTATGGTAAAGAAGCAGAGGCCCACTTCTGAGCACACATATTTAGAATGTTACGTCTGTCTTGTGTGTGTCTTTTGTGGAGTGTCGTTTAGATGTAAAATTTAACTAACTCTAAAGCCACTATAAATACAGGTGGACATATTTCGTTTGTGTCTGTTGTGTAAGTTTAGAACCTAGGTGTGACTGTAAAACACTCACCATAGCAGAAATGACCAAAGCCCAATTCTTACACAGGCGCTGCAGGGTTTTGGATGCAGGATAAAAGATTTATATAAGCAGTAGAACATTTATATCAATGTTACACAGGAACATGGAATATATTCCAGGTAGGATTCTGTCTGCAAATATTTTGGACACATCAGATTTTTTTAAATGTCTCTCTCTGTGGTCAGGAGAGTTTACTCTGTCACTCAAAAATCACAAGTGTGAACTATGTATTAATCATCAAAGCCTAACCCTAAGATTGGATACAGGAACAATTGTTTGTTCCATTGCAGGAAACAAGCTATAACCACTGCAATATTAAATCAAAGATTATGAAAGGTTTACATAGAAGCAGAGAACTGGAAAACACTCTTACAGCTAAATATACCTGACTCAGAAGCTCTCCATGGATCCACCTTGTTAGGAACTGGATTAACTAATCGTACATGTACCAAAGACAAAGGCTCCATTGAGAGAATGCTTCAATAGCTAGAGTAGGGTCTGATTTCCTTATAACGACTTGCCCCAGAATTACTGTGTTTAAGATAAGACGCCAGAGGCCCATGATCCAGCTCCTATCTGTTTTTTTTTTTCCAATTAAATGTAAGAGCAGCCAAACTCAAGGTGGAAATAGACTATTAAGATCCACATTACACAATGGAAGAGTAATGGGATATTTTTGCAGGGAGAATTGACTCTAGGCGAGTGCTGATGCTATTTACCGGTGAATGGACAGAAAGGGTCATGACACGACTGGCTTGTCGTAGAGCTAAGACTTGTTTGGCAAAGTGGTTTATCAGCAAACATTCCACATGTGTGAGGCGTGAGCTTATCCGTGTACTGTGCAC
The DNA here is from genome assembly GCA_036250195.1 of Mixophyes australis. Classification (NCBI taxonomy): domain Eukaryota; kingdom Metazoa; phylum Chordata; class Amphibia; order Anura; family Limnodynastidae; genus Mixophyes; species Mixophyes australis. The sequence continues at coordinate 1,337,920 of JAVHZZ010000006.1, forward strand.
TGAACATGTACCCTGCATATCCTTATATACTGCTCAGCAGGAGCCAGAGGATGTCTGACCACTGCTGGGGTCTGCAGCCTGGACACTTCTGTGTAATAAAGTAATACATAACCTGCAGATTGTGACATAACAGAGCTAGGACATCAGATGCTTTTCTAAGCCTAGTATATCACCTATATTAATATACATACATAACACAGACAGAGACATTTTATCTTTCAGTAGCCGGGACTGTTTCAGGAAATGTGGAACTATTAGACAGAGTTAGGAAACTTTGCAGCATCGTCACTGGATTCAAAGTGTTCAGGACATGATCACATGTAATACATCACACGTGTTCACATGGTCATTCCCAGGAGAGACCTGTGGGCAGCACGGTGGCTCAGTGCTTAGTACTTCTGCCTCACAGCACTGGGGTCATGAGTTCAATTCCTGACCATGGCCTTATCTGTGTGGAGTTTGTATGTTCTCCCGTGTTTGCGTGGGTTTCCTCCGGGTGCTCCGGTTTCCTCCCACACCCCAAAAACATACTGGTAGGTTAATTGGCTGCTATCAAAATTGACCCTAGTCTCTCTCTGTCTGTCTGTGTGTGTGTGTGTGTGTGTGTGTGTGTTAGGGAATTTAGACTGTAAGCTCCTATGGGGCAGGGACTGATGTGAATGAGTTCTCTGTAAAGCGCTGCGGAATCAGTGGCGCTATATAAATAAATGGTGATGATGATGATGATGATGATCTGTTACTTACCATTTTCTCACTACATCCTGGTTGTAAGTATCTAGAACTCTTGTAGTAAAAGAGGATTTTCTAATATTATTGCCGAGTCTGTTTTTCTCTCCACAAACCTCTTTTTAGATGGATTTACATATTCATACTATGTTCCTGATAATATAAGTGTATAAAAGAATCACACACACATCTATGCAGTGTGTTTGGTGGTAGGACACTGCAGCACTCTAGACACATATGCATGCAGGTAGCACCCAGTTTGGGCTCACACCCTGGGTCCTGGTGCTGCAAGGTGCTGGTTATAGCTGGAAAGATTTATTATACTCTAATTTAAAACCTTCACAAATATTTTCTATGACTGGGGGGGATCAGGGAATAAAAATGTCATTGATAATTGGTAAATATGATGCACCTGAAAACAATACAAGACTTTTACACCAAACACATCTTGTGCCAGTGTGCGCCTTATCACACAACAAGGTAACAGCTGGATGATGAGAACAATATAGACCTGTGTTATTGTTTAACTCTTTTAGTTACAAAATGAACAATAAATGCCTCCTAATTCTTTAGTTAGGTTTTGGGAATATAGAGAACCTCTCTCCTTCATCATCATCATCATCAACATTTATTTATATAGCGCCAGCAATTGCCGTAGCGCTTTACAATTGGGAACAAACATTGATAAGACAATACTGGGTAATACATACAGACAGAGGGGTAAGACAACCCTGCTCACAAGCTTACACTCTATAGGACAATGGGAGTTAGAAACACAAGGGCATGTGCTACATCATATTGCACAATGGACCAGCTAGAATGCAAAGGTAAAAGTATTGAGTGGGCTGTGTGTGTTGCAATGTTGGTCAGAGGATTGTTGTCTTGCGTTAGCTGTGTAGAGGGTGGTAATAGGGTAATCTAGGGAAATTAAGATGGTGGTTGAGGAATATTATAAGCTTGTCTGAAGAGGTGGGTTTTCAGTGAACGCTTAAAGGTTTGAAGACTAGAGGAAAGTCTTACTGTGCGAGGGAGCGAACTCCACAAAGTGGGTAGATCCCGAAAAAAATCCTGTAACCGAGAATGGGAGGATGTGATGAGAGTGGAGGAGAGACGTAGATCTTGTGCAGAACGGAGGTGTCAAGTAGGGAGATAATTCGAGACCAGTGAGGAAATGTACGTCGGTGCAATTTTGTTGATGGCCTTGTATGTTAGTAGAAGAATTTTATATTGGATTCGTTGAAATACAGGCAGCCAATGTAGAGACTGACAGAGTGTCTCAGCAGAGGAATAACGGTTAGTAAGGAAAATCAATCTAGCCGCTGCGTGCAAAATAGATTTTAGGGGTTCAAGTCTGACTTTGGGAAGACCAGTAAGGAGGGAATTGTAATAGTCGATGCGGGAGATGATGAGTGGATGAATTAATGTTTTTGCGGTGTCTTGTGTCAGATATGTGCGTATTCTGGAAATGTTCTTTAGGTGAATGTAACATGATTTAGATATAGAGTTGATGTGGGGGATAAATGACAGTTGTGAATCAAGGATTACACCTAGGCAACAAGCTTGCGGGGTGAGATTTATGGTCATGTTATCAACAGAAATAGAAATGTCAGGCAGGAAGCTTCTGTTTTTGGGTGGGAATATTATTAATTCAGTTTTTGAAAGATTGAGTTTGAGTTGGCGAGAAGACATCCAAGATGAAATGGCAGAAAGACAGTCAGTAACGCGAGACAACACAGATGGTGAAAGATCAGGAGAGGATAGATAGATTTGTGTATCATCCACATCTCCTTGAAGATGAACAGAACTCTGAGAATGATGTCTGCAATCAGTTGTAGAAATCCTTAAAACAGCAGAGAGGGAATGCCAGTCATACCCAATGAGAGTCCTATATCCATACAGATCTATTTCTATTCTGGAGCGTATATAAAAGACTGGACATGACGACATAGACATACCCACCCATGGAATATAAGACATAAAACATCCATCTGGACGTAGCCTTAACGGGATACAGTGTATACAACTTCCCTTAACCTGACAAACGTCAGAAAGGTGAGAAATGTCCTCATTCCTCATAAACAATAATATACAATGAGAATATTCTCGCCAGGAATAAAGTGGAAAGCATTAAAATATAGATGTGTTTAAAGCAATGTATGGACACTGTAAAATTGGCAGATATAGATCTTTGTTGCAGTAGGAATCTATGCAAGACATAGTATGTATCAAACCAAGAATGTAAAGATGTCCAGGACAAGTACTTGCACTATATGTGAATAAGTAGCTGTGTTCCTGAGAGTCTCAGGGAGTCAGTTATATATGCACGGCATCTCAGATGGAACATTTGCATTTCAAAACTCAAGCTCGATCCAGAGGGGAGGGCCATCTGATCTCTGAATTATAGCCCTCCCTCCAGGTACATGCTGGCATGAGGTTGGTGGTGGGTTGTGCTGTGTGCAAGTGTGCTGAGAAGTGGTGTTCCAAAGCCTTTCTGCTCGTTACATCTTATGCATTGTGGCTGCAGCAATTTGAAAATTATTACAATTATTAATAGCAGTTTGAATATAAAGAGTAAGGATAATTGCACAAGACCATGTACCTCATTTAGAGTTGCACTCTTCGCACAGCATTTGGCATCTATAAATAGATTCTTGTAGACTCAATAAGTAAAACATACATAAAAATTGCCGGCACGCCAGATAACAACAGAGAAATGAGCTGTCCCCCAGTGTAAGTCTGATAATCACAGCAAATGTATGATTAGATCTTATGGGTTTCTGGACACAACCCCTATTAAGGATAATTTAATAAGCGTAAGTGCAGACCCCAAATGCTTCTTTATTTGCACCTGTGCGCCTATTTGTCCGCGTTACACATTTCAATGTCCACTTCCCATCTGCACCAAGCTGTACACAGGAGAATGGTTCAAATGTCATTTAAAGTCCAAACTACTAGCACTTTAGTATCATCCACTGTATTATTATCAACATTTATATAGCGCAGTACAGTAATAAATCAAGGCTGGGTAATATAGCCAGACACAGAGCTATGACCTACATCTTTCCTCTGCTTTTCCTCTGAAGTACAACTGGAAGGTGTACATGACAGGGTGAGCCCTGATCCTCTGCACCTCTGTGGGCAGAATAAGGGTGTGCTCAGCTAAGAACGCCCCTGTAAGCCCTTTCAACCCATTTATCTCATCTAAATAATCTTCTCTAAAACCAAATGTCACGTGGATGCGCTCATACGTAGACCCTCTACTCACAAGGAACGCACCCATCTTCTCCCATTGGACGCTTCACTCCCCACCAAGTCAGCCCACAAATACAGGTGCTTCTCAGTAATATATGTAGTGCAATTACGGAAAACTACGTATGTTACAAAACAGAGTTTGCAGTGGGATTTTACAACTTTCACCCTGGATCTCATTATGGGGTAATATATACTGTGACGAAAGTCTTGTTAGAGCAACACAGAGTTCATCACTTCAATTTTACCAAAAACAACAATCATCTAAAATAATTTAAAGACCACGAAAAATGTGGAAGGGGTGAAAGTTACCTTCAGACTCTGTGACTACACTGATCTCAAGGTTTAGAGCTGTAATATTTACATTTAGTTACATGAAATTCATGAGTTGTTTGCAGTGTTTGAAAAACTATTTGGTTATAAAACAGTCATTTTAAGACTACATTTAAAGTCTAATCAAATATATTATTCGTGAATTTGGCCAATAATGATGACAATTGAGAAATACTTGAGATATATAAAGGATAATTGAGCCTTAGTACATTTACTTCTCTGTTCAAGAAACTGTCCAGGAAACGTGCAGTAATTCTGTAAAACCCGGAGATGGTTTCAAGTGAAATGTGTGGAGGGATAATGAGGATTAATATAAATAAAGTGTCTGTCAGTTGTAACAGTAACTGGGTACTTTCCAAACCTTCAAACATCAAACCCTGACAGAGCAAAGAGTAGGATCAAATAGTGCGGCTGTTAGAGAAGGGGAGTGTCACAGTGTAACACTATAACACACAAGATGGCAGCAATCTGCAGCATGTAAAGTCTCCTCACAGTGCCTGATCATTTCCTACACTGTGCCCTCCAGGATCTACAGTCTATCATCAGTTCCCAGCACTGGTAGTTTCTTCATTATTTGGTCAGCAGTGTAATGTGAATTGCAAGAGGATGTTCTCTATTCGGTGAAGAAATCAGGGGAAAGGAAGTTCCAGATGAGGACACCTCAGGGGTTATTGAACATATGTAATAATGACATAACTCCTGTGATTACTATATAAACACTATATCTAAATATAATATAGGGGACGTCCAACCAGAACTACGCTATCAGCCATAGATTTGGCTGGACGATGCAGCATCATTTCACTATGACCTACGCAGTGCGCACTACAAATGGTGATGTCATCAATGGAAACAGCCAATAGGCAGATGGGTCTATCAACAAATCCCAAGATGACAGTAGTGTGAATTGTGAAACAATGCAATGATGTCATTAACAGGAACAGCCAATATTAACTCTAGTAATCAGCACAGACCTCTAGTGAGAAGTATCGGAAGTAACTCTAGTAATCAGCACAGACCTCTGGTAAGAAGTATCGTAAGTAACTGTAGTAATCAGTACAGACCTCTAGTGAGAAGTATCAGAAGTAACTCTAGTAATCAGTACAGACCTCTAGTGAGAAGTATCAGAAGTAACTGTAGTAATCAGTACAGACCTCTAGTGAGAAGTATCAGAAGTAACTGTAGTAATCAGCACAGACCTCTAGTGAGAAGTATCAGAAGTAACTGTAGTAATCAGTACAGACCTCTGGTGAGAAGTATCGGAAGTAACTGTAGTAATCAGTACAGACCTCTGGTGAGAAGTATCGGAAGTAACTGTAGTAATCAGTACAGACCTCTGGTGAGAAGTATCAGAAGTAACTGTAGTAATCAGTACAGACCTCTAGTGAGAAGTATCAGAAGTAACTCTAGTAATCAGCACAGACCTCTAGTGAGAAGTATCGGAAGTAACTGTAGTAATCAGTACAGACCTCTGGTGAGAAGTATCGGAAGTAACTGTAGTAATCAGTACAGACCTCTGGTGAGAAGTATCAGAAGTAACTGTAGTAATCAGCACAGACCTCTAGTGAGAAGTATCAGAAGTAACTGTAGTAATCAGTACAGACCTCTAGTGAGAAGTATCAGAAGTAACTCTAGTAATCAGCACAGACCTCTAGTGAGAAGTATCAGAAGTAACTGTAGTAATCAGCACAGACCTCTAGTGAGAAGTATCAGAAGTAACTGTAGTAATCAGCACAGACCTCTAGTGAGAAGTATCAGAAGTAACTGTAGTAATCAGTACAGACCTCTAGTGAGAAGTATCAGAAGTAACTGTAGTAATCAGCACAGACCTCTAGTGAGAAGTATCGGAAGTAACTGTAGTAATCAGTACAGACCTCTGGTGAGAAGTATCGGAAGTAACTGTAGTAATCAGTACAGACCTCTAGTGAGAAGTATCGTAAGTAACTCTAGTAATCAGTACAGACCTCTGGTGAGAAGTATCGGAAGTAACTCTAGTAATCAGCAGAGACCTCTAGTGAGAAGTATCAGAAGTAACTCTAGTAATCAGCACAGACCTCTAGTGAGAAGTATCAGAAGTAACTGTAGTAATCAGCACAGACCTCTAGTGAGAAGTATCAGAAGTAACTGTAGTAATCAGTACAGACCTCTGGTGAGAAGTATCGTAAGTAACTGTAGTAATCAGTACAGACCTCTGGTGAGAAGTATCGGAAGTAACTGTAGTAATCAGTACAGACCTCTGGTGAGAAGTATCGGAAGTAACTGTAGTAATCAGTACAAACCTCTAGTGAGAAGTATCGTAAGTAACTGTAGTAATCAGTACAGACCTCTGGTGAGAAGTATCGGAAGTAACTCTAGTAATTAGCACAGACCTCTAGTGAGAAGTATCAGAAGTAACTCTAGTAATCAGCACAGACCTCTAGTGAGAAGTATCAGAAGTAACTGTAGTAATCAGCACAGACCTCTAGTGAGAAGTATCAGAAGTAACTGTAGTAATCAGTACAGACCTCTGGTGAGAAGTATCGTAAGTAACTGTAGTAATCAGTACAGACCTCTGGTGAGAAGTATCGGAAGTAACTGTAGTAATCAGTACAGACCTCTGGTGAGAAGTATCGGAAGTAACTGTAGTAATCAGTACAAACCTCTAGTGAGAAGTATCGTAAGTAACTGTAGTAATCAGTACAGACCTCTGGTGAGAAGTATCGGAAGTAACTCTAGTAATTAGCACAGACCTCTAGTGAGAGGTATCAGAAGTAACTCTAGTAATCAGCACAGACCTCTAGTGAGAAGTATCAGAAGTAACTGTAGTAATCAGCACAGACCTCTAGTGAGAAGTATCAGAAGTAACTGTAGTAATCAGCACAGACCTCTAGTGAGAAGTATCGGAAGTAACTCTAGTAATCAGTACAGACCTCTAGTGAGAAGTATCAGAAGTAACTCTAGTAATCAGCAGAGACTTCTAGTGAGAAGTATCGGAAGTAACTCTAGTAATCAGCAGAGAGGACCTCTAGTGAGAAGTATCAGAAGTAACTGTAGTAATCAGCACAGACCTCTAGTGAGAAGTATCGGAAGTAACTCTAGTAATCAGTACAGACCTCTAGTGAGAAGCATCAGAAGTAACTTTAGTAATCAGCACAGACCTCTAGTGAGAAGTATCAGAAGTAACTGTAGTAATCAGTACAGACCTCTTGTGAGAAATATCAGAAGTAACTGTAGTAATCAGTACAGACCTCTAGTGAGAAGTATCAGAAGTAACTGTAGTAATCAGTACAGACCTCTGGTGAGAAGTATCGGAAGTAACTCTAGTAATCAGTACAGACCTCTAGTGAGAAGTATCGTAAGTAACTCTAGTAATCAGCAGAGACCTCTAGTGAGAAATATCAGAAGTAACTGTAGTAATCAGCACAGACCTCTAGTGAGAAGTATTGTAAGTAACTCTAGTAATCAGTACAGACCTCTAGTGAGAAGTATCAGAAGTAACTGTAGTAATCAGCACAGACCTCTAGTGAGAAGTATCAGAAGTAACTGTAGTAATCAGTACAGACCTCTGGTGAGAAGTATCGGAAGTAACTCTAGTAATCAGCACAGACCTCTGGTGAGAAGTATCGGAAGTAACTCTAGTAATCAGCACAGACCTCTAGTGAGAAGTATCGGAAGTAACTCTAGTAATCAGCAGAGACCTCTAGTGAGAAGTATCAGAAGTAACTCTAGTAATCAGCACAGACCTCTAGTGAGAAGTATCAGAAGTAACTCTAGTAATCAGCAGAGACCTCTAGTGAGAAGTATTGGAAGAAACTCTAGTAATCAGCACAGACCTCTAGTGAGAAGTATTGGAAGAAACTCTAGTAATCAGCACAGACCTCTGGTGAGAAGTATCGGAAGTAACTCTAGTAATCAGCACAGACCTCTGGTGAGAAGTATCGGAAGTAACTCTAGTAATCAGCAGTGCTATTACATGAAAGTGGGGATTTCACTGGGTATAGAATCACTTTCTTTTTTTATCAACTTTTTTATTAGATTTTCAAAAACAAAAATACAATATATATAAAACAATTGTGATATAGGTATGACAACGTTGTAGATCAAAACATGAAAAATTTTTTATACAGCAATATATGATACCTCTTGGGTCAGGTTGTGGGGGAGACGGACCAGGGAAGGGGATGGGAATCAGAGTTGGTGGAGAAAGTGGAGGGAAGGATTAATTAGTAGTCATCAAGTGGATTATCTGAGGTAAGGGGTAGAGGGGAAGGATAATATTCCGTAGAATCACTTTCTATGTAGCTGCAGTTTAGCCACAGCAATCACTTCCCCATCACTCGTATCTGAAACAAACAAGATTTCCCCCCAGCCGTGCCTACGATCCATTTCACCCAGTGGATGTCTGCAGGATTTTGACATGTAACAGACATGGTAGAATATGACCAGTTTCTATCCCTTACCGACATCCAACAAATATTCCCTAAAATGATATTTATCCCTTTCAATAAATACAAATTGAACATAGCCTCTCTCCCACAAGAACAAACTCTGAGTGTCCTATCATCTTTAGAATAAATCTGCTTTAAATCCCCCCCACGCAAAAGTATGATATAAATATTATATGCTTTTCTGCTTGCCTCCTTTAATGCACAGCAAAGTAGTCACGAGAGACTGGGAGAGAGATCGGTGTCCGCCTAAGAGTTCCTTATCCACCTTAATCAAGGAAGCAGTCTATAAAATATATTACAGATGGTACCATGCTACCGAGAGACTAAGAAAAGGTTCCTTACTTCTGGATGCTGGAACTGCGGTCACAAGGGTGCATTCCACCACATTGGACTTGCCCTCGAATCTCACCCTTCTTGGACAAAATAGAATCTGTTCTGATCTCTCGGCTTGAAGTCCCTGTACAAAAAGGTCCATGGGGGCTTCTCCTCTGCGTTTTCTTCCACAATACCTAAACAAACATTTAAAAGAAATGAAATTGCCCCCGGACCATAATAAGTCACCCTGTAAGATGTAGAACAGATCGGCGGAGCAAGGACTGGTATTGAGAAAGACCAGACATGGCGGTAGTGATGGGATGAAATATAAAATAGCTGAAATTAATGGGAAGAACAAGGCTGTTTAACAGCAACTTGAAGTTATGGGATATGATGAAATCTACTATTAGTATTTATTATTGCCAGTAAGACATATCTGGTGATACTGTAACACAACTAAATAAGACAGTGTGACTCATGTATGCGAATGAAAATAATTCTACATTTACAGCAATTCTTTTAATGTAAATCTTTTAAATCGGATACGGTAATATCACAATTTGTCCCTTTTCAAGGGCTGGATGGCAAATTTTAGCACGGGGGGAGACTCGACTCAGTAGTCTATTAGGAACACTTTAAAGGAAAAAACTGTATGAAAAGTAAGAGTGTGCACCGGGCACTTTTAGTGTTTTGTGTTCCGATTAGCTTGAGGTTTTGGGTTCTGATTTGTTTTGCCAAAACACCTGACGAAAGGTTTTGGTTCTGATTTAGGGTTTTGGGTTCTGATTTATTTTTAAAAAAGCATAAAAAGTGCTAAAATCTAGTTTGTTGTTTGTTTTTCACTCCTACGCTATTATTAACCTCAATAACATTCAATAACAATCATTTCCACTAATTTCCAGTCTATTCTGAATACCTCACAATATTGTTTTTAGTCCAAAACGTTGCACCGAGGTAGCTTTCTGGACTGCGTAGTGGAGTGGGCCCGGTACCCAATTTGGTACCGGGGCCACAATACCTCCGCCTTCAAATGGTCTCAATTCCACTGCACAGCTGCCTGCTCCTACATCCTCTGCAGCATATACAGGGTGTAGTTCGAGTGTGTCAATACCTCTTGTTTTAGACGATGACAGGTAATTTTGATTAATTTTGGATTTGGCAGCAACAGTCAACGTTTTTTAATATCTGATACGCCTCTATCTGGACTGCGTAGTGGAGTGGTCCCGGTACCCAATTTGGTACCGGGGCCACAATACCTCCTCCAACCATGGTACAGACCATTCATCATTGAGATCCCATCAAGTATGTTAAAGACAGACAGGGTCGAAGTGTTATTTGTTGAATTTGGAAACAAAAAAACTGTCCCTGTTGCAAATCTTTGTGCAATGAAGAGTGACTTTTTCATTTAAAGGCTCAAGCTTTCAAGTGTAGTGTTTATAAGTTATATTATACTTTTGGTTTAATTTGTTTAAATTTTGTTTTACTTTGTGCTCATGGCAAACGACTGTTGAACGGTCAATTGTTTGGTGAAAGACGTAGCGGTCTTACAACTTCCCCTCTGGGAAGATGACCGACTACCAGCAGCAACAGCAGCAGTGGCAGTAGTAGGCGTACCGCTGCAGGATTCCTCGGATGAATCCCGTATTGAAGAGGACTCAGTCTGGCTGGTGACATGGCCTGCAGGACTAAATCTGATGGAGATCGTGGAGGAAGTTGACGAGGAGGGTGTTGGTGGTGTGTATCCAACAGGACCAAGGGATTTAGGTGTCCCTGTACTGATGACGGTCCTAGCCCCAGTTCCTGAACTAACCACTGAACAAAGGTTATTGAGGTGACGTATAAGGGAGGATGTTCCTAGGTGGGCAAGATCCTTACCCCTGCTTATTTGAGCTTTACATAAGCTACATATGGCCATACATTTGTTGTCAGGATTTGGATAAAAATAACTCCAGACCGAAGGGGTGCATTTTTTGGTCTTCTGACCAGGCATGACGATGGGCTTTTTCATCCCATGGACAACAGCTGTTTCCCCCCCCCTGGTGCCTCATTTACAATAACCACATCAGCATCCTCATCATCAAGTTCCTCCACAGCGCCAGCTACATCAATAGCCTCCTCCCGGTGTACAACATTGACACCTTGATTATCCAAATCTGGATCTACACTGTGGGTGATCCTTCCAGCATATGCAGAGGGTGTGCTGCAAATGGTGGATGGAGTCACCTCTTCCCGTACAGTGATGGGAAGGTCAGGCTTATCAACCACCAACACCCTTGGACTCGCCTTGGGGATTTGTGATGTCATCTGTTTAGAAGACAGAGTTGTTTGCTGTTTTGTTGTTGTTGCTGACAGCATAACTCTCTTCAATTTTCTGAAGAGGGGGGAGGAGGAGGGCTTAGATCCTTGGGTGAAGCTGAACCACTAGTGCTGAACACGGGCCAGGGCCTAAGCCGTTCCTTGCCACTCCGTGTCGTAAAGGGCATATTGGCAAGTTTACGTTTCTCCTCAGATGTTTTCAATTTTCTTTTTTTACTAATTGTAGTGAACTTTTGCTTTTTGGATTTTACATGCCCTGTACTAGGAGATTGGGCATCGGCCCTGGCAGACGACGATGATGGCATTTCATCGTCTATGTCATGACTAGTGGCAGCAGCTTCAGAATTAGGAGGAAGTGGGTCTTGGTCTTTCCCTACTTTATCCCCCAAATTTTGGTACTCCATTATATGCAGCACACGTTGTATTACAGTACTCTTTTTTAAATACTGCAAGAACAGTGAACAATTTTTAATAGATTGCAGTATTAATGTTAATGGACTGCAATAATTTTTTTTAGACTTTTTTTTTTTATATTAATTTAAAAGGATTTTTGTAGAATTTTTCTTTTTTTTCTTTTTATGGAAGATATTTTAATACTTTTGAAATAAATCTAAACTTAGCAGAACAAAGCACAGGACAAAACGCACCGCTGGACTCAGCAAGAACAGAGCACTGGACTGATGCACCACTGGACTCAGCAAGGACACAGCACTGGACTGATGCACCACTGGACTCAGCAAGGACAGAGCACTGGACTGATGCACCACTGGACTCAGCAAGGACACAGCACTGGACTGATGCACCACTGGACTCAGCAAGGACACAGCACTGGACTGATGCACCACTGGACTCAACAAGGACTTTTTTTATTTATTTTTTATATTAATTTTAAAGGATTTTTGTAGAATTTTTCTTTTTTTTTCTTTTTATGGAAGAATTTTTAATACTTTTGAAAGAAATATGCACTTTGCAGAACAAAGCACAGGACAAAATGCACCACTGGACTCAGCAAGGACAGAGCACTGGACTGATGCACCACTGGACTCAGCAGGACAGAGCACTGCCAAAAGCACCACTGGACTCAGCAGGAGAGAGCACAGCACAGCACGAGAAATAGCAGGACAGAGGACCACCTAACACACCCTCCCTCTTCCCTGATCAATGCCCGAGTGAAGATGGCGGCGGCAAGCGGGGAATTTAAAGGTTCCGAGTATCGCGAGATCCGACAGCGGGATTATGACTCAGAGCCTCGTTTTAAGTTTCGGAATCGGCGGGAATACCCGGACAGTGCTCGGATCCGCAATGTTCGGGGGGGCTCGGATTCCAGGAATCCGAGTGCGCTCATCCTTAATGAAAAGGGACAAAAAATAAAAAAGGTATTAGATGTTATAGAAGTGGTCCGCAGGCCGGGAGCAGGTGTACAGGTCAGATACTCATCATACATTACATTACTGCTTATAATACACGTCTTACACTACATTATCCCTTAATATAGATGAATACACATAAATTATTCTTCTTGTAATATAGTGTCATATGCAAGCTAATTATTAGCCATATAAAACTGCACATATGTGTTTGTGAATTAACTCATAGTCCTAGCTAGGTGTGTCTCAGATGAATTCTGTGTCCAGCAAGGGGTAAAAACCGAGTAGGGGAGGACTAAAATTACTTTATTTGGTTTCTAAGCTATTCTGCCCTACCCAGGAGGTATTTATGTATAGAGAGTTCCAGACACATAGTTACAGAGGAGTGCCCAAAACCAATTTATTGCAAGGGTCGTAAAACTAAAGCCCTTGAAATCACTCCCTAACTTAATATCAAAATCAATTATATCTGAAAATAAATCCCTCACATGACTGGTGATCCTGTGATATCTCAGGACATCTCAACTGGGTGTTAGAGCATCTGGGATAAGTTTAAACGAAGATGAATAAGGACACAGGAAAATGTCATATTTTCTCAATTATCATACTTACAAGACTCACGATTGGTATGAAAATGAAGGGAAACTTATGACCTGTTTTGTGGAGGTAATGTAATTTTTTTAGGACATTCTGGTAAGAAGTAACGCCAGTGTACAGAAACCCTAACTTGAAAGGTGTTTGACTAATTTGTAATTACAGAGACTTTCTAGGTCTGACATCAGAAGAAAAGGGGTTGTGGGTACCTGCAGCATGTTGTTTTGTAAATCTAACAGTTTTGTTTACTTTTGGGAATCAATTTCATATTGAGCAGAGTCCTATTATTCCAGTTGTCCCAGCATGCAGAAATTTTGCTCACTCATGCGTTTACCATTTTCAGTGGCTTACCCCTATTTATTTGACCAGAAACTATTGAATTATATCTTTTATATGTCATTGTTGTTAATTGTTTTTATCTTAAGCATCGTGGATTTATTTTCCATGTTAAATTACACTTAATAATTTGAGGTCTCTCTGTTTTTATGAACTTACGTGCCAGACTTAGGTTGGTTTTGAATGCTACATAGTTGAATCATTGGAGATCATTTGGTTTATGATATATCTGGGTCAGGGGCGATCATTTGATTTGATGAAAGTAAATTGTGATAATTAGTTTAAAGGGAGAATCCAAAGCTTCCCGAGTACGAGTGTCAGCTCTTCTATGTGGTGGCATAATTGGTAAAGCAAATTTAGCATGTGGGACAGACGGAGAGATTTAATCATTTTTAAACAGACCAGGTGGTTGTTTTCTATTAACCCTTTGCCACACATATGTCACGCAGCCTTAAGTGAGTGCTGGATCGTGACATATACATCTTACGGCTACATTATCGCTTATAATACATGTATTACACATACATACACAGATACACTGGCCCTCTATGCTGTTACTACATATGGCAGCTAGGAAGTGACACTACTGTTACACAACAGGGTGTGGTATCACGATGACCGCTAGCATTCTGTAGACTGAAATGAAGTGCAGCACTGTGACTTGTACATTACATATAATACACATTTATCATCACAGAAACGCGCCCGTTCTTCGTGTATTGGTTATCTCCGCAAACGCCTCTAGCCATGAAGAGGTGCAGCTGACAGGAAATGGATATTTTATTATAGTCATATAACGTGTTTCTGGTCATTATGAGGAGACTAATTTTTACACTATTCATTAAATTACTACATCATATTATCCCCTAATTTGTTTCTCCACATGACATAGAAACATTTCACTTCCATATATACACAAACATCCTGTGACCAGTGACCCTCTCCAGGCACTGTTATTCAAAGACTATTTATCAGACCTCTGCGGCACTAACAGTGGAAACAGGAACAGACTGTGACCTCCTCTTTCTGTAATATACTTTGTTACAGACAAGCACAACGCATATTTAGAGAGAAGTAGGATTGGGGGAATACAACTATTTTTACCAAATCCTTAAGAAATATTTTTCATTATAGATTTAGCAAAATACATAAAAATAAATAAAAAATATATTTACAATCCAATAGGCTATTAATAATATATTTCCAATATGGCTCTCTGTGAAAGATTAACTGTCAGCGAGCTGCCCTCCTAACACACAGCTTTGGGACCAGTGGCCCATTACACCTCACTCTAAAAATAAGCCACAACTTGCTGTTGATATTAGGCTGCTAGTTTAGTTGCTGAGATGTTTACATTCTCAAATCTATTATGCTGAGAAAAATGAGGGATTATCTCCTGACCTACGGGCAGCTCATCCATACCTAGGAAAGCAAAGTAATGGAGTAATTTATCCATTCAATCAGTTTCTTACTTACTCTGCATTAAGCAGCGAATTGTATATTCATCATCTGTATTAATGTCCTGTGACGTACAGCAGGACACATGACTCTGCGGCCAGCCTGGATCTCACCATGAGGCACTGCTGCTATTTCTGGTGAGAAATAGTTTCATTTACAAATATTCTTATTGGTCCAGAATATTCTCAAGTTACATAAAAAACTATCATGAAAAGTCAGGTTATAACTAAGGAGCCTCATTGTATACTGATGTTTGCCATTAATATTACAATCTTTGGACACATTGAGTGCAGGGATCCCCAAACATGAAGACACACAATGGGATCATTTAGGAAACCTACAACTGTGTAGAGGCTCAGGGAGGTACAGACCACATCTGGGACTCCCCTGCATGACTGCACCCAGATTACACCGGGTCTAATCGTTCTAAACACGGGAGAAACATGAGTGTTTTCTGGCTCATCGGGGCCCCACAATCCTACGCCTCCTCAGGCTCCAGCCCATAACAATGATTCCTCTCCGATGTTTCAGGACACATTTACAGTAAGTGCAAAGAACATTTTGTGATAACGAGTTAGAGGTCCTGAAATGAAGGCAAGAATTAAATGGCTTTAAATAAAATAAATCACTCACTTGTTTATAATGTAGATGTGTCCTTTGTATGAGAACATTTGCAGATCAGAGGTTTGTGTACTACGCCACTGACAGGTGTGAAATATTGTTCATTGCTGTCATGCGTGGTGACACTATTCACAGGAATAAGGTTTATACAGAACATAACCGGTCTCACAGAGCTGTAAGGTCTACATCAGGGGTTGTATGTGTGCATGTGAACTTGCCCTCTGTAAGGACGATCACTACCGGTTCTGGAGGGTCCTCTCCATGGAATGTCCATTCCTGTTATTCTATATACTGGCTGCAATTCTCAATAATTGTATTATCTGGGGATTTATAACTCAACATTTATAGAACAGGAGAATTGATGATGCAAATGACATTATAACTGAGATTAGTATACACACAAGATGGGGATTGTAGTACTTAAATGTCTACATGAAGCACCAATGTCAGCCTCCACAATATGCTTTTCCACTAATTCCATATCTAACCTCACTGCACACTCAGACACATACTAACAATACGGTTCTTGCAGCTGTCACATAAGTAGATTTTTCTTTTGTGAGATTGTGGGTTTGTTTATAATGCATATTTCCATGATCATATCATTGAGATGCAACAACTTTAAGTGGACTAAACATCATTTATTTTATTTACATGTTTTATCAAAATAAGTAAGCATCTACTATATTTCTATTGATTAACCTGAACTGTACCTCTGGTTTTAAATTTATTTATACAATTGGATGCTGGCTTTGTGTGTTGCAGACATTCAATATACCCAAGATCTATGTATACTCATGATTTTATACTTATACATTTTTTTATTATTATTTTTTAATTATTTTTTGTTTATATATTTCTATAAGCTTTGATATGTATTAAAAGCTTTATGATATTTGATATTGTGATCCGTGGGATACCTTATTTTAATTTTTTTAAAATATTTTTTATGTTAGGTTTTTAGCGCTGTAAGATGTGTTTTTGTTGGTTTGTGTATAATGCATTTTCCTGCATTATATCATCCTGGGAGATATAATAACTTTCCCACTAACAGCAGAGGACGACTCCGGATAACAAACATTATCAGATAAAAATCAAGGGGCAAATTTATTAACAACTGGCGACTGGGCTGAATTTCCATCTCTATAATTTGTCAATAAAATCTCGCAAAAGCAGCTGAGCGATACTGGCCCAGAGTGGTAAGCGCTAAATTACAGGTTCAGTGATATTCTCATGCGTGACCTAGAGAGCCAGCTGACACATGTGCACCAGAACTGAAAGCCTAGGGTTGGACTTTACGTTTTACTAATTTAAAAAATAAATAAAAGTTAAATATTTTAATCTATTTTTTATTAATTTAAAAAAGAAAAATATTTTAAACGAACTCACAATTGAAAAGATGCTGCATTTAAATAATAAAGCATTATAAATTGCATTTCCTCTGTTCTTGACTTCCTGAGATGGCGATAGAAGACAGACTGCGGTGTCCCCTTGATGTATCGGATGTAAAGGGCTTTTTGCCCTATAATAAACAACCCACAAGAGGTATTGGCGATACCATAAATGGCCCAGCTTCTCCCGGTAGATGTCATCATCTTGAATTTCTTCCTTTTGTTTCTCGTTCTAATAATTGAAAAGTATTATTTTTACTATATACAGATGACAGGAGCTTCTCGTGTTGTGTATAATGTTTTTATGGGATTTGTTACATGCTAGGAATTTGTATTTTAATGCTAATCTGGTGACATGATATAAACAGGCTTTAGTATCTGGTTGTAGTAATATGTAAAACAAAACAATTAAAATCATAGTAAATAGGTCTCCGACAATCTGCTTTTCATCCATTTAGAGAATCCCCGATTCAGGTGCTTAGCTGAAAGCCCCAAATAATTGTCATTTGCATGGTGCTAAGCACTCGGTTGAAGGTCACTGCAGTCCTATCAGGCACAGCCACTTTCCCTGCAGGTAATTAGCAGTGAAATAAGGGGTTAATAAAGATCCCCTGATAGGACTCTGGCCGTGAACGCCCTCACACTCAATCAAACCAGAGAGAGATGGAGAAGCCCTTTAAAAAGGGGTTCCCTCGGGTCCTCATGCGTGGTGGCTAAAGATTAGAGGGATTTAATTGCTTCAAGATTGCCGGCAGATTAAGTTACAGGGTTTGTCCTATCCACTCCGACGTATGTCAGTTAATAGGACAAGATTGGAAGGAGCAGGGGTGCAGCTCAGGGTGGGGAAATAATGAACCATTAAAAGAGCTTAAACTTTTTCATGTTATTATTCCGAGGGTTAGACCATTAAGAATGAACACCGGTGTTAAGACAGCTCAGCGGTGTATTGCTGGATGTGGTGTAACTAGGTGCTGGAGCTCAGCGGTGTATTGCTGGTTGTGGTGTAACTAGGTGCTGGAGCTCAGCGGTGTATTGCTGGTTGTGGTGTAACTAGGTGCTGGAGCTCAGCGGTGTATTGCTGGATGTGGTGTAACTAGGTGCTGGAACTCAGCGGTGTATTGCTGGATGTGGTGTAACTAGGTGCTGGAGCTCAGCGGTGTATTGCTGGATGTGGTGTAACTAGGTGCTGGAGCTCAGCGGTGTATTGCTGGATGTGGTGTAACTAGGTGCTGGAGCTCAGCGGTGTATTGCTGGTTGTGGTGTAACTAGGTGCTGGAGCTCAGCGGTGTATTGCTGGATGTGGTGTAACTAGGTGCTGGAGCTCAGCGGTGTATTGCTGGATGTGGTGTAACTAGGTGCTGGAGCTCAGCGGTGTATTGCTGGTTGTGGTGTAACTAGGTGCTGGAGCTCAGCGGTGTATTGCTGGTTGTGGTGTAACTAGGTGCTGGAGCTCAGCGGTGTATTGCTGGATGTGGTGTAACTAGGTGCTGGAACTCAGCGGTGTATTGCTGGATGTGGTGTAACTAGGTGCTGGAGCTCAGCGGTGTATTGCTGGATGTGGTGTAACTAGGTGCTGGAGCTCAGCGGTGTATTGCTGGATGTGGTGTAACTAGGTGCTGGAGCTCAGCGGTGTATTGCCGATTGTGGTGTAACTAGGTGCTGGAACTCAGCGGTGTATTGCTGGATGTGGTGTAACTAGGTGCTGGAGCTCAGCGGTGTATTGCTGGATGTGGTGTAACTAGGTGCTGGAGCTCAGCGGTGTATTGCTGGTTGTGGTGTAACTAGGTGCTGGAGCTCAGCGGTGTATTGCTGGATGTGGTGTAACTAGGTGCTGGAGCTCAGCGGTGTATTGCTCGTTGTGGTGTAACTAGGTGCTGGACCTCAGCGGTGTATTGCTGGTTGTGGTGTAACTAGGTGCTGGAGCTCAGCGGTGTATTGCTGGATGTGGTGTAACTAGGTGCTGGAGCTCAGCGGTGTATTGCTGGTTGTGGTGTAACTAGGTGCTGGAGCTCAGCGGTGTATTGCTGGATGTGGTGTAACTAGGTGCTGGAGCTCAGCGGTGTATTGCTGGATGTGGTGTAAATAGGTGCTGGAGCTCAGCGGTGTATTGCTGATTGTGGTGTAACTAGGTGCTGGAGCTCAGCGGTGTATTGCTGGTTGTGGTGTAACTAGGTGCTGGAGCTCAGCGGTGTATTGCTGGATGTGGTGTAAATAGGTGTTGGAGCATTGCGGTGTATTGCTGGATGTGGTGTAACTAGGTGCTGGAGCTCAGCGGTGTATTGCTGGATGTGGTGTAACTAGGTGCTGGAGCTCAGAGGTGTATTGCTGGTTGTGGTGTAACTAGGTGCTGGAGCTCAGAGGTGTATTGCTGGTTGTGGTGTAACTAGGTGCTGGAGCTCAGCGGTGTATTGCTGGATGTGGTGTAACTAGGTGCTGGAGCTCAGCGGTGTATTGCTGGTTGTGGTGTAACTAGGTGCTGGAGCTCAGCGGTGTATTGCTGGTTGTGGTGTAACTAGGTGCTGGAGCTCAGCGGTGTATTGCTGATTGTGGCGTAACTAGGTGCTGGAGCTCAGCGGTGTATTGCTGGTTGTGGTGTAACTAGGTGTTGGAGCTCAGCGGTGTATTGCTGATTGTGGTGTAACTAGGTGCTGGAGCTCAGCGGTGTATTGCTGGTTGTGGTGTAACTAGGTGCTGGAGCTCAGCGGTGTATTGCTGGTTGTGGTGTAACTAGGTGCTGGAGCTCAGCGGTGTATTGCTGGATGTGGTGTAACTAGGTGCTGGAGCTCAGCGGTGTATTGCTGGATGTGGTGTAACTAGGTGCTGGAGCTCAGCGGTGTATTGCTGGATGTGGTGTAACTAGGTGCTGGAACTCAGCGGTGTATTGCTGGATGTGGTGTAACTAGGTGCTGGAGCTCAGCGGTGTATTGCTGGTTGTGGTGTAACTAGGTGCTGGAGCTCAGCGGTGTATTGCTGGTTGTGGTGTAACTAGGTGCTGGAGCTCAGCGGTGTATTGCTGGTTGTGGTGTAACTAGGTGCTGGAGCTCAGCGGTGTATTGCTGGATGTGGTGTAACTAGGTGCTGGAGCTCAGCGGTGTATTGCTGGATGTGGTGTAACTAGGTGCTGGAGCTCAGCGGTGTATTGCTGGTTGTGGTGTAACTAGGTGCTGGAGCTCAGCGGTGTATTGCTGGATGTGGTGTAACTAGGTGCTGGAGCTCAGCGCTGTATTGTTGGTTGTGGTGTAAATAGGAGCTGGGGCTCAGCGGTGTATTGCAGATTGTGGTATAAATAGGAGCTGGAGCTCAGCGGTGTATTGCAGGAGTATTGCACCAGAAAAAACAACAGAAGTTATTGCAGTCGCTGTACATACACATTATAAACATGAATGGACTGAGGGAATATTTGCCTTGTTCTGCATTTCCAAATTTCTATGGTGAAATTTGGCCTTAAAGTGTTGCCAGATGTACCCCCAACCACACAGCAGAATGAACCGACGGTGGTCAGCGTTATGCAGAGACTATAAATGAAGTGATTGTACAAATGGCGAAGATTATATTGCTGACACGTCACATCCCTGTCTCTCGGCAATACTCAATTTGCACAAAATGATGCTGCAATCTTGCTTATCACTACATAGTGGCGCCTGCTTGTAAGGGCGCTAACATCAACCTGAAAATGGAACTCGTTTTTTTTTTGCGCAAAATACAAATTTACGTACAAACATGACGCTTCTGTTCGTATGCAGATGCTATTACATCTTGTGCTTACAACTACCTTTGCTTAAAGAGGAGGAACAGTGGTCAGAAGCGGACGAGCGTAGGGTATATTCACGTAGATGAGACTGAGTTAGACCTGGACACAAACACAGAAAATCTCTCTCTAGTTTCAGCACTGGTGAAGATCGGCTGCCGCATCCAATTGGCTGATTGTGTCTGGGCCCCTCCCACGGATAGTAAATAAATCCAAGTCGTGCCAATCACATTACTTAACTGATATTTATATTCAGACCACAGCAGGAAAGAAGATTCAATTTGATTTTTTAGAAAGGAAGGGAGTGAATGTTTGTGTTTAATTGAATTACGTATGTACATTTACTTTGTGTTTGTGTCGGTAATTGTATTTCACATGTTAAATGTGACTTTATCAATAACACTGTCCAGACTCAATTCTCATGTCTATGACACTTCATTACAGGATTATATTGTGTACAAATTGGAAAATGTGACTATAGCATTTAGCACTAAGATACTGCATCTCTACGCTTATATTACTCTTGGCGTACACATCTTATGCCTGAATTCTAGACATAAAATGTATCCAATTCTACAATGTGTACAGAAAGGAAACACTACAGATGAGCACAATATAAAATGGGAAGCCGACTTTAGAACAATAGAAATGGCTCCTTAATTTATCCACCCTACAGAAAAGTCCACGTTTTATTTACATAGTGCTACGATTTCCCAAACAGAGGAGAAAAGAGCCTATTCACAAGAGCTTCAATATCATGTGTATTTACAGTAAGGAGCAGGAAATAAATCCTGGGGATCTGCTCGGTACTGAGCTGTTACTAGGAGGGTACCTGGCACAGGGAAGGAACGGAGGTAATTTATTCCCGATCTTTGAGAGGATAATGGGCAAGTATTTGTTTATAACACTGGTTAAATTTTCATTAGGCAGATTAATGGAATATCAGGTTCTGTCAACATGGAGCTCAGTTATGTCCTTGTAGGAGATAAACGGGCAAACAGAGCCGGCATCTCGCACAGTAAATGAGATTTCTGCCATATTCCCCTGTTATATATAAACATATAATTCTGCCTCTATTTCTTCTAATGGGAATGCAAAACCTATTTCTTAAAATACGATATCTGCTCCTCGCTCGTCTGAAAGAAGAACCTTACTAATAAATTTGTCAGGATAAGCGCGAATCAAGCCGTCTTCTTCATGCTGCATGAAAAGCCCAGATAATAGGGAATCTGTGTTATGCATCGCCCTCAGCTTAGGTGAAAATGTCTTATGCTACAAATAGATTGTTATTGCCCGATCTGACTGGTAATAACACATTCTCTGCAGGGTCTCACAGGACACGTCAATTTCCACTTCAGAACCAAGTGGTACCGGGTCCTGTCTTCTCACTGAGGGAAGCCAGGATTTAATGTGACTACAGTGATACAAGAACTGCCACAATCCTTGTTCTGCAATCACCATCTCAGGATGGAGGTAACAGAAGAAAAATCATTAAAAAAAAAAACATTTTGCTCATTGATAAATGTTTTTAAGATATTTATATTATTTTTTTTTGCCACGTGGAACTGGAAGCCGAAACCTTGCTAGTCGAGTCACCCATGCGCATATCTTTTCAGACTTCCCCGTCGAAGCGGTAAATTAATCATTACTCCGGGCCAGTATCGCCGAGCCGGCTCAGTATCAGCTGTCTCAACAGACTTTAGCTTTAAAATGCAATAATTTTTTCTATCGCTCTGATCAGCAATACTATAATAAATAGATCCCAGTATCTGAACTGGATTAATATTTTTTATTAACACTTTTCCTTCACTAATTTTCTTAAATATGATGCAAATTGCTGTTATAATAAATATGTTCCGTACTTGTATAAAATCCAAGTACCTAACATGATATGGTTTTATTTTTTGGGTTTTAGTGATTAATAAAAACGCAGAACATAAAAGGTTTATAAGACGACGCATGTTCTAGATGAATTAGTGACCGAGCCATAAGTTTATTGCTTTATATTATGTTAAACCTTCACCATATGGCAGATGTTATTTTATACACCAACATTTCTCTTATATTATGTTTTATTATCCTTAGTACAAACCCTACTACGTTTTGCTATATTTGCACTGAAGACACTTTGTAAATAAGAAGATATTAATTCAGCACCAGAACAGGATCGGATCACTGAGAACTGTAAGATTTATTATTAAACACTGATGTCGTGCCAGTATACTCTGCACAGTTTTACAATATTAAAATTCATATATCAATTTTAAAAATATATTAAGATTTGTATAAATTAAAAAAAATACAAGAAGGGCAACACTGTCCCAAAAAGCTGACAATTGAAATAACGATGGCAAATAAATGTAAGATTACAAGAAGAAGAAGCCTATCTACAATACAGGCACAACTACTGTACAGAATACAGATTATAAATCAACCTTTATCATAGAAGAACCTATAATTCTGTCCTTCAGATGTGAAATAACAGGTTGTATGGAGAGAGGTAATTATGGACACATTCTATAAAATGATGGTCTATTACTTCCTGCCAAACTGAATTAAATTCAAAGGAATGTTCAGCTGAAGACCCAGAGGGTTTGTACTAATTTATACCAAATACATTAAAAAGTTGAATTACAGTGAAACCGTTTATTGGATAACCAGTTACATTTAGATTGCAAGCCTTTGAGTCTATTGAAGTCAGAACACTTTGATTTAATAATAATTTCTAAATACTTACATAAACAATCTCTTACAATAGTGGAAATAAAAATAGCTTCCCTAAGACATCCATATTATGTATCAGGAAATAGTCCACAACTTAATTACAAAAACACTTTAAACTTCCTATTAGCTGTGGTGACAAACAGGAGATATTTATTATATGATAAGTGAGAATCAGGAGATGTAAAGTCCAGTCTGTTGTCCACCCAATAAGAGACCTGGAGGTAAATTTACCAAGCTGTGAGTTTGAAAAAGTGGAGATGTTGCCTATAGCAAGATTATATCAATAGCAATATCAGAATCTAGCTGTCATTTATTTAGTGCATTCTACAAAATGACAACTAGAATCTGATTGGTTGCTATAGGCAACATCTCCACTTTTTCAAACTCACAGCTTGATAAATTTATCCCCTGGAGACAAAAAGCCCAGCCAGATCTCTTTCCGATAGAAAAAAATAGGGACAAAACCCAGGCCATTCTCCACCCAATAAGAATAGTTGGGACAAAAAGCACAGCCAGATCCAGGGCCCCAAAATTAAGTCGGCTGACTAGCATGCAGCCTAGGGCATAAGGCTTTTGAGGGGGGCGCAAAATTTCTGGGAGAGCAAAATGGAGACAGGGAGAGGTAAAAACAGAAATTATTCTTAAAATATAAGAGAATAGTTCTCCAAAATCAAAAGAAAACATGGAAGAAAAATATAGTAACATTTTAATCTTGACATATTCCCATGGTGAAAACTGAAGACAATAAGTCATCCTTGGGCGGGCACTTGAGGATAAGTGAGTAGAAGAGACAAGGATGGCAACAGACTGACAGCCCTCTTCACGTCTTCTCCCTTAGTAGTGTTTTTTCATGTCTTCTTTGTTTTATACATTGACTGACAAAGGTGTCCATGATTCTTTTAAAAAGCCAAGTGGAGCTGGAGATTTGCAAACACGGGAAGATAAACATTGCTGGGGGTAGTGAAGGAATCTGTATTTAGAATTAAGGACAAGCATATTTTTTACCTATCGCTGATAAGTCTGGCATGGAAGGCAAGGGGGTGTTATGAGAGTATTAGCCTAGGACGGCCTGAGCCTTTAATCAGTCCCTGGACAGATCTCTTTCCAATAGGAAAAATAAGTACAGAAAGCAAAGCCCATTCTCCGCCAATAAGAGATGGAAAGCCCGTTCTCCAACCAATAAGAGATGGAAAGCCCAGTCCGATCTCCAACCAATAAGAGATGGAAAGCCCAGCCTGTTCTCCAATCAGTAAGAGATGGAAAGCCCAGTCCGATCTCCAACCAATAAGAGATGGAAAGCCCAGCCTGTTCTCCAATCAGTAAGCGATGGAAAGCCCGCCTGTTCTCCAACCAATAAGAGATGAAAAGCCCAGCCTGTTCTCCAATCAGTAAGCGATGGAAAGCCCAGCCTGTTCTCCAACCAATAAGAGATGGAAAGCCCAGCCTGTTCTCCAACCAATAAGAGATGGAAAGCCCAGCCTGTTCTCCAACCAATAAGAGATGGAAAGCCCAGTCCGATCTCCAACCAATAAGAGATGGAAAGCCCAGTCCGATCTCCAATCAGTAAGAGATGGAAAGCCCAGCCCGTTCTCCAACCAATAAGAGATGGAAAGCCCAGCCGGTTCTCCAATCAGTAAGCGATGGAAAGCCTAGTCCGATCTCCAATCAGTAAGAGATGGAAAGCCCAGCCTGTTCTCCAATCAGTAAGCGATGGAAAGCCTAGTCCGATCTCCAATCAGTAAGAGATGGAAAGCCCAGCCTGTTCTCCAATCAGTAAGAGATGGAAAGCCTAGTCCGATCTCCAATCAGTAAGAGATGGAAAGCCCAGCCTGTTCTCCAATCAGTAAGAGATGGAAAGCCTAGTCCGATCTCCAATCAGTAAGAGATGGAAAGCCCATCCGGTTCTCCAACCAATAAGAGATGGAAAGCCCAGTCCGATCTCCAACCAATAAGAGATGGAAAGCCCAGTCCGATCTCCAACCAATAAGAGATGGAAAGCCCAGTCCGATCTCCAATCAGTAAGAGATGGAAAGCCCAGCCCGTTCTCCAACCAGTAAGAGATGGAAAGCCCAGCCCGTTCTCCAATCAGTAAGATATGGAAAGCCCAGCCGGTTCTCCAACCAATAAGAGATGGAAAGCCTAGTCCGATCTCCAACCAGTAAGAGATGGAAAGCCCAGCCGGTTCTCCAACCAGTAAGAGATGGAAAGCCCAGCCGGTTCTCCAACCAGTAAGAGATGGGAAGCCCAGACTGATCTCCAATCAGTAAGAGATGGGAAGCCCAGCCCGTTCTCCACCCAACTCTTTGTGTATAAAGAATGCAGAAGCCTTAGCTGCACACATTAACGAATATTGAGAAGCCATCCGCCACGTCACATAGTCCTAATGCTAAACAATGAGAGTCTCTATACTGTGTCATGAGATCAGTAGTTGACAGGGATTGCTGGTACTTCTAGTGTCTTATGGAGGATTTTGGAGTAACTCCTGGTATGTAGCTCTCAACTGAAAGACATGCGTATGTGACATAATATAGGGACTCTCATTGTTTAACACTACCCTATGTGAAGTGGCTTTTATTTACACATAGAAGGCAGTTTTATTTAGTTTTTTTGCCTGCTAGCAGCACTGTGCTAGGGAGATGATTTGCTTTTCTTCCTAGATAACCCCTCGTTTACCAGCACCTACTCTTACTTATACACTGATTGAGTTGTGTTAGATAAGAACTCTGAGGACAGAAACTGCAGCAAGTAATAAACCTGGAGGCAGTAAGCTGTGTGAGATCTCCACTTATTAGAAGTTTCGGGACAGAAAACCAAGCCTGATCTCCATCCAATAGTAACCTTCGGGATAGAACCCAAAATCTGTGTGAGCTCTTCATATAAATCTGGAGACAGAACCCCAGATCCAGAAGTCAGGACATATCCTTTCCAGAGATAAATAGGAAATGTGGAGCCCAAAATATAAAGTTATAGTAATCCCCCCCTCCCCCCCAATAAAACAAAAAGTAGAAAAAACAGACTACCCAATAAGAACAAAGAAACCCCATGCATGAGACGAAAAGGGTGATGGTATATAGGACTCATAAATATTACACAGTCTGCTCTTGTCTATCGGGCACTTACCGAATAAAAGACTTAACATTCCAAACTTGTTTTTATTAATAGCCATTCTGGAATGAAAGAACACAGATTGAAAGAGTTAATTATCCTAAAATGGGATTATGTCATTGTATAATGAGTATCCTCGTCTCAGCTGCTTTCTCCTTGACCAATGCTTGCAGTGCCGCAGTCTAACGCTGCTGCCTCTGGAGGCTGATACTCCACATTAAGCTCTTCTAACGACAGCTGAAGCATCTGTTCCGTTGGCAGAGACTCACAGCACTTGACGGAAAACAATGGTGTTTAAGTATTAGGAGTCCATGGGACGGCCACAGCCATCAGGAATATAAACACAACCAAATATTTGTCTGACAACATGGTTAGAGCAGTAGCTTCTGAACAAGAACATTTCATACACAGCGTTAACCACACTGCAAACAATTCACATAGACGGCTGAATGTTTACATGGACACAATCCTCACAGACGTTTATTCTGATTTGAGCAAACAGGGCCTCATTAATCTCCATCACTGTTAGCAGTGTGGATCCGCGTATATTCTGAAAATAAAGGGTTCCTCTTAATGTATAACAGCATTTATTTATGTTTTGGGGTTTTCCTGTTCTGTGTTGTCTGTTCAATTGCATTTTGCACAATTGTGTTAAAAGTAAAAAAAATAAATAAAAGTAAAACATTTTGAAAATTAAAAAAATATATAGATGTGTGTGTTTCTCCATACTTTAGCAGAACTGTATTTATATTTACATGTGCTGCTTGTTGGAATACAATGCCTGTGATACCGTTGGGGTGAAAAGTCCTTTTGCCAGCAACACTGGACCCTGTATATTAACCCCGTTATTGCCTGAAATAACCCACAGGCGTTAAGTATCACTAGCTGCCACTGTCATAAAATAAATACATTCTTTTCATTCTGGATCTGTTTGAAATTGCCACTCCTCACAGAATATGGGGGTGGGGGCATATTATATAACATAACTATATTTTTATATATAGAAGCTTTTATTCTTTTTACAAATAGCTATAGAACTGAAAGTGTAAACTGGGCTTCCAGTTCCACACAGGCACCAGGCCCCTGCGCAGGCTCAGGAGAACAATTAGTAACTTATATCTCTGGGATAGCTTGCACCATGGGAGCTGAGCAAATTCATAAATCATTGCAAAAAGATTTTAAAAAGATATAAAAATGATACTTATCACCAAGACAAAAGATGTTTTGTAAAAAATATATACCAATCCGGGTAAGTAACAGACTGGCAAAGAAAAGTACAAAATTATTAGGCAAAAAGAATGGTCAGAACAAACCGAGGTCAGGATCACAAGCAGAGGTGCAGAACAGAAGACTAGTGGGAAACTGATACACAAGAATATCCACAAGAATCTGATACACAGAACACTGGAGCAAAGCCAACCTAATGCTCTGACACCAAACAGTACTCAGGGCCGGCTTTAAATGGTCTAACAATTTTGAATTGGTTGGCTATCAACGCCATGACGTCAGCGATCACAGGACTACAGTCTATCAATGTGTGGAGTTGCGGAGCACCTGCCTCTGCGTAAGTGAAGATCACACAAGTGAAGCTGACCGAAACGCTGCTAGCCGGGACCCGACTAGGAGAGAGCATGATGGACATAAAATCCGGTAGATGAGCACCGGACTCTGGGTACAGTGCATCAAGCTTCATCATTCCCCTCTGCACACTGAAAGCTTAACTGTCTCTGAACTTTCATCTATAAAAAACCATCTTGGAATGGATGCAAGAAAAAAAAAAGGATGCAAATACATTACCTCCTAAACGCCATTACGACTATCCCATTGAGCAGTTACCGTGGTCATCAATACCATTTAGAGGATTTATTCTCCTTCTGAACCAGAGTTAAAATTCCTATGACAAGACCTGGATGAAAATGTAAAGAAGGGCTCTATTTGATACTTCAGTTCTCCTGCTGGAGCAGGAACACCCATAGCCCACCCTCCTGCATTGACTACAGGGATCTAAAAAAGATTACAGTCAAAAACCATTATCTATTCCCCTTACCTCCTGAATTGCTTGAGAAACTATGAAAGATTTTTATGAAGCTTAACTTATTTGGGGTTACAATCTTGTTCATATTTGCCCAGTAGATGAGAAGAAAGATGTCTTCATCATGTCTCAGCCCGTGTAAAGCCCTTACAATTTTCAAGCATTTCATCAATGATGTTTATGTACTAGATTAATTTGTAGTTGCCTAACTGGATGATATTCTTATTTATTCTGATCATCTAGTAGAACATCGTACTCATGTCCATACTATGCTTGAAAGACTTCGAAAGAACCCACTGTACATTAAAATGGAGAAATGTGAATTTGAACCAAAGCCAATTCTTAGGGTATATTATTTCCCCAGATGGTCTGAGCATAAATACCAGCAAAACTGATGTAGTTGTATAATGCAGAGAGATTCACCCAGCGCACTGCTATAGCCAGCAACCTGTCATTCTTACTGTAGATAAAAATGCAAAAGTCTTAGTTGCACACATTTGCAAATGTGTGTTAAAGCCACCCACCACTCCACGGTGCTTTTGCTAATAGGGTGGTCCTAACTCTAAACCATGAGAGTCCCATATATTTGGGCCATACATATGTGTTTTTAAATTGAGAGCTAACTTACCAAAGAGGTACCCCAGAAGCCTCCAAATAGCAATCCAATGTCAGCACTCCCCCTCAGCTACTGACATCAACATGCCTCTCAGACAAATAAAGAAATGGAAGTTTTGCACCTTATTAGCAAAAGCACCGTGGAGTGGTGGGTGGCTTTAACATACATTTGCAAATGTGTGCAACTAAGACTTTTGCATTTTTATCTACAGTACGAATGGCAGGTAGGTTGCTGGCTATAGCAATGTGCTGGGGGAATCTCTCTGTGTTTGTTCCTTTTAGGATAACCCCACCCTTTCATGCACCTGATATAGCCTATAAATTGATTTGAGCAACTTCCATTTCTTTATTATGTAGTTGTATAATGGCCTGTCCCAAGAATGAAAAAGAAGAGCAGCAGTTTATTGGCTTTATAAACTTCTATCAGATATTCATAAGAAACATCCATCTTGAGAGTTCTGTCCATCCCATATCAGCAATTAATGATCACAGAAATCAGTAATATAAATGCACTGCTAAACAATTATCCCCTAGACAGACTTTATTCTTCTCTTGTGTTAGCTTTATAATTTCATAATGAAATGGATTAAGGAATGGCAAAGCTTCCCTCTCCAGAATGTTTTCTGGAAACACGATTTTTCCAGAACATAACTTTTTAGAGGCCACTGTTTCCCTCTTCTGAAATATGGTATGATAGTGATCCTTTACTCAAACATCCTTCTGTTGATGTTAATTTAACATTCCACAATAGCGATTGGACTCAACTTCATCACCTTAATGTAGCAGAGTCAGCACAAGCAGACGCATAAAAATGAGTCCATGACTCTAAACCTGTTGGAAATGAAGGAGTATATAAGACTCAAGAATTGTTAGCATTCTTTATGGTGGCCAAATTTTAAAATAGACGTTAAAAGAAAGGTTTACTCAAAACTAGATTCCCCACAACTGATCTCTGAGTTTACCTAAACTTCTTCCTATTGCGTACCTTTCTTGGAGCTCAATTTCTATGGATTTCATAGTTGATTTAACTCTTTTTAAAGGGATGACAACAATCCTGTTTAGTGGATGGTTTTACAAAAGCTGTTAATTTAATCCTAACAAACAGAGTAGCCACTGCTAAACAGATAGCAAAATGAATGATTCGAGAAATAATCAAACTTCATGGCATTCCTGACCATACAATTAAGATCGAGGTGTTCAATTTACCTCCAAATTCTGGAAGAGTTTCTGTTCTTGGTGTAGATGGTAATCTTGTCTTCATCCATCATTTCATCCTCAGCTAAATGGGCAATCTAAAACTAATCTCACTCTCGAACAATATTTACAATGTTTCATCAGATACCTTCAAGATGATTAGGTGAATTTTTTTACCTACTGCTGAATTCACTTTAAACTCTTAACACAGCTCAATTTCCCAAAACCCTTTCTTTAGCAACTTAAGATTCCATCCATTTATTATAAATTTCCCTGCCCCCACACCAATTACAACCATAACCAATTTAATCACTTTGATACAAGAAACACAACAGTGTAATTGAGATTTTGAGAGAAGATCTGGAACATTATAAACAATATCTTAAATTTGCCAAATTGCAGATATCTCTCTCTCTCTATATATATATATATATATATATATGAGAACCATTTTCAAGGTCAAATTTGGTCTCCACCAACAGCAGACATTGTAGAAGAACAAGATTTTATTGCTGAGATAATCCTGGACTCCTGAAAATTATTGGGAACTGGTAGAAAATGTTCATGCATTTAGATTGACTAAAGAGTGTCACCTTAGGAATCCTAGTAAGTCGACTTCCTGAATTGACTTAAGTGTCTTGAGGACACTCTGAAAAGAAGTACTATCAGGATTCAAACTCAAATTTCTTGCCAATGGAGGCTGCTGCTCCGCTGAGTTATTCCACCTGCTGGACAGATCCTGCACTTTGCTGTGTCTAAGCTCAGTGCCATTGCTCACAGAGAAACAGGAGGGGTAGCAGTGTTCTTGTCACTCTCCAGTGCCATTGCTCACACAGAAACAGGGTTCTGGTCACTTGACAAAAATTTACTGAAATGACTGGAAATGAATATTATTGAGGTAAATAATAACGTAGCAACTAAAAAAAAAAAAAAAGAGCCAAATTATGTGATTTTAGCAATAAAAAAAATAAATAGGGATTTTAGGAAAAAAATAGGGATCCAAAACACGCAAGGGTGGTTTTGCCAAAACATTAATCCAGATCCAAAACCAAAACATGGGGGTCAGTGAACATCTCTAGTTGTCACTGACTGTAAGGGTCATGTCTCCAAGTGGGGAAGGGTATTGTTGACACCAATAGACATCTTGGGTAATGTGTAATGTCTTCAGCTGCACCTCTTCGCTGGCTACTCTGGATGAATCCTGTCTGATACCTTTCTATGGGTCAGTACTATGGGGTAGCTGACAAGAGTGCTGATGACAGACACTGGGTTAAACACAGGACAGCTGGTAGATGGATTATAAAGTGCACTGTTTAACCTGTTGGTCCCTGGAACTGCCAAGCGCAGTTTCTTAGTAGCAATTATGATTATTGGCACAAATAGCTTGTA
This sequence comes from Mixophyes australis, assembly GCA_036250195.1. NCBI lineage: Eukaryota > Metazoa > Chordata > Amphibia > Anura > Limnodynastidae > Mixophyes > Mixophyes australis. The sequence goes on from JAVHZZ010000006.1 coordinate 1,369,860, forward strand.
TAATAGCTGCAGTGTGAGCATACACACGCTACTAACAGGTAGTGATGTTTGGCAATTTACATGGGATAATAGCTTGTGAAGTTTTACACAGGGTAACACAGGGCTGGTAGTGGGAAAACCCATCCCCAGCCTCTTTAACTAATCCAGATTGACCCCTTGGGGAGTCTGTTAGATCCAATATTTAGATCTACTGCCTAGACTGGCTTCCAAAACTTCCAGTCGCAGAGTGGTGTCTCATCTGAGCCTAAATGGACTCCAGGACGCTTGGAATCAGGTCCCTGAGGTGCAGTCTAGAAATGATGGTAGCTTGAGCTCACTGAACACCGCTCCTGGAATCCCTGAGAAGCCTGATTCCACCAGGTAACCAAGGCTGCGGACATTATTTTTAACATTTACTATAAATATTATAGTAATTAGAAAGTGGTTAGTCACACATTTTCCCAGAATTATAACCCGTTTCATCTGCTAGCTGCCCTGACATCAAATGGTAAAGGTCATATTTAGTTCTTAAAATTTTAAAATAATAAAATATATCTTACCCAAGCGTAATTAAAACACTATATAATGTAGCCATGAAGCTCAACCATTGTTGTTTTATACAGACTTTTAGTCTTATGTTTTAGAAATTTGCGGAACATATTTGACTCTTAGAAATGGCTCCAGAAACTTTGAAATAATTTCAAGAATCTCTAGTCTCAACTAGTTACAAATTTTAGATTTTTACAGAAAATGGATAGGAATTTGTTTAGGGATCACAAGGCATTGCAGTAGGCGGTGGCTGAGGATGATAGGGAAGGTTAGTGTGCACAAACAAAACAGATGCTATGAGAGGTGGACAAATGTGTTAGTAAAATAAAGTATACTTGCAGACTCTGACCTCCAAGAAATCCCACAATGTGTGACTGCGGAGAGTGGCAGGGTGCCACCAACTCCCCCAATGAGGTAGAGGCCACCATCCTGCTCGGTTCACTAGAAAGTGAGCTGGATGCTGGAGAATGGCTTGCTCTCCCAGACGTCTGCGAGAATTATACAGGATTCGGTAATCTCCTGGACATTACGGGACAGTGAGCAAGTATGAAATAAACTAGTAATTAAAATAAATTGGGAAATGCAGATGAGCATGGGGAAAGGGAAACAAAGAAAGACAGACATATTGTGGGAGAGACAAGGCAGGCCAGAAACTTTACAAGTGAGAAAAGAAAAGGACAACCAGAGAGGTAACAAGAGGATGGAGGTGGGGGTTGAAGGGCGATGACAGGAAAGGGAATGATTCCAAAATAAAAATACTAGAAATTCATTACAAAAACAAACTAGAAATGAATAGGAAACATCAGCAGGTTCTCTCCAAAGGGATGACCCCCAAACTAATGGTAAATACAATTAATAAGCTGTGACCATTCTGGGCATGTTCGCACTTTATTTACAGTAAACAACTTGTGAACCGCTATGTGGCGAGGAACGGGCCAGATAAAGAGGATATAATTGTGATGTGTTCCGATAGAGGAACCGGAACAACCTTATGATGTGCCACCATTTCTCTCTCTCATTCTTCTCAATTGTTAAATGTTGAGTAACATTTTGTTTAGGTCTATGATTAAATTAAGATTCAAATTATTGTACAGTAGTCAGTGAGGTGGGGGGGAGGCATGCCGGGGGCTAGGAAGTGAGGTGAGAATTGAATCTCTGCCACAACTAAGACAGAGCCACCTGGATACCACTTTGCCTTACGGAATGAGATGCCCTAGTCATAAGTAGAGAGATGACATTGCACACAAAGTACCATGATTATTGTTCTTTGCCCATGAACACTAAGTCCAAACATACAATAATTGTGTAACTTTTCCATTGATCTGACTCTTGGATCTACGGTTGCCACATTTTACTAAGCCAAAACCAGACAAGTACAGCACCACATCCTATGAGACTTAAATTAGCGACCAAAGCTATGGGAAAAAGAATATGCATAGTGCATACAAAGTAGGGACCGGTGAGGAGAGTGAATTTCATGTGTGTAATTTAGTGACAAAGAACAAACTTACTGTACTGTAAAAGTCAATCATGGAATCTGCACAAAGATTAAAACTATATATGCTGTGCCCTTAAGTAGACAAATGTACAACGAAAAGCAGAGTCCATATTCTGGTAACACGGTGTAGATGCAGAGCCCATATTCTGGTAACACAGTGTAGGTGCAGAGCCCATATTCTGGTAACACGGTATAAATGTAGACTCCATATTCTGGTAACACGGTGTAGATGCAGAGCCCATATTCTGGTAACACAGTGTAGGTGCACAGCCCATATTCTGGTAACACGGTATAAATGTAGACTCCATATTCTGGTAACACAGTATAGATGCAGAGCCCATATTCTGGTAACACAGCATAGATGCAGAGCCCATATTCTGTCAACACAGTATAGGTGCGGAGTCCATATTCTGGTAACACAGTATAGGTGCAGAGACCATATTCTGGTAACACAGTATAGGTGCAGAGACCATATTCTGGTAACACAGTATAGGTGCGGAGTCCATATTCTGGTAACACAGTATAAGTGCAGAGCCCATATTCTGGTAACACAGCATAGATGCAGAGCCCATATTCTGGTAACACGGTATAAATGCAGAGTCCATATTCTGGTAACACAGTATAGATGCGGAGCCCATATTCTGGTAACACAGTATAAATGCAGAGTCCATATTCTTGTAACAGTATAAATGCAGACTCCATATTCTGGTAACACAGTGTAGATGCAGAGCCCATATTCTGGTAACACGGTATTAATGCAGACTCCATAATCTGGTAACACATCATAGATGCAGACTCCATATTCTGGTAACACAGTGTAGATGCAAAGTCCATATTCTGGTAACACAGCATAGATGCGGAGCCCATATTCTGGTAACACAGTGTAGAAGCAGAGCCCATATTCTTGTAACACAGTATAAATGCAGACTCCATATTCTGGTAACACAGCATAGATGCGGAGCCCATATTCTGGTAACACAGCATAGATGCGGAGCCCATATTCTGGTACCACAGTATAGATGCAGAGCCCATATTCTGGTAACACAGTATAAATGCAGACTCCATATTCTGGTAACACAGTAAAGATGCAGAGCCTATATTCTGGTAACACAGTATAAATGCAGACTCCATATTCTGGTAACACAGTAAAGATGCAGAGCCTATATTCTGGTAACACAGTATAAATGCAGACTCCATATTCTGGTAACACAGTAAAGATGCAGAGCCCATATTTTGGTAACACAGTATAGATGCAGAGCCCATATTCTGGTACCACAGTATAGATGCAGAGCCCATATTCTGGTAACACAGTGTAGGTGCAGAGTCCATATTCTGGTACCACAGTATAGATGCAGAGCCTATATTCTGGTAACACAGTGTAGGTGCAGAGTCCATATTCTGGTAACACAGTATAGATGCAGAGTCCATATTCTGGTAACACAGTATAAGTGCAGAGCCCATATTCTGGTAACACAGTATAGATGCAGAGCCCATATTCTGGTAACACAGTATAGGTGCAGAGTCCATATTCTGGTAACACAGTGTAGATGCAGAGCCCATATTCTGGTAACACAGTGTAGGTGCAGAGTCCATATTCTGTTAACACAGTATAGATGCAGAGTCCATATTCTGGTAACACAGTATAAGTGCAGAGCCCATATTCTGGTAACACAGTATAAATGCAGAGTCCATATTCTGGTAACACAGTAAAGATGCAGAGCCCATATTTTGGTAACACAGTATAGATGCAGAGCCCATATTCTGGTACCACAGTATAGATGCAGAGCCCATATTCTGGTAACACAGTGTAGGTGCAGAGTCCATATTCTGGTAACACAGTATAGATGCAGAGTCCATATTCTGGTAACACAGTATAAGTGCAGAGCCCATATTCTGGTAACACAGTATAGATGCAGAGCCCATATTCTGGTAACACAGTATAGATGCGGAGCCCATATTCTGGTAACACAGTGTAGGTGCAGAGCCCATATTCTGGTAACACAGTATAGATGCGGAGCCCATATTCTGGTAACACAGTGTAGGTGCAGAGCCCATATTCTGGTAACACAGTATAGATGCGGAGCCCATATTCTGGTAACACAGTGTAGGTGCAGAGCCCATATTCTGGTAACACGGTATAAATGTAGACTCCATATTCTGGTAACACAGCATAGATGCAGAGCCCATATTCCAGTAACACAGTATAGATGCGGAGTCCATATTCTGGTAACACAGTATAAATGCAGAGCCCATATTCTGGTAACACAGTATAAATGCAGAGCCCATATTCTGGTAACACAGTATAAATGCAGAGTCCATATTCTGGTACCACAGTATAGACGCAGAGCCCATATTCTGGTACCACAGTATAGATGCAGAGCCCATATTCTGGTAACACAGTATAAATGCAGAGTCCATATTCTGGTACCACAGTATAGATGCAGTGTGTTAACAGTATTATCTATTTCTTCTTTGTATTTAGTCCAGTGCCTTTATTCAATTTATATATATTTTAAGTAAAAAAAAACAATTTCCCTGTGTTAAATGTACCTTATTTTTTACATAAGTGCAATGTACTGAGCCAGACAGGCACAAGATCTGGGGTAGGTTCACAGGGAACGAGTGATTACGTATCTCTGTCTTGGACAATAGATGATTTACATGACATGTCTGGTACCTGGATTCAAGACATGTAATTATGTAACAAATGATATTAAGAATTACCTGTATTAAATGGGAGAGACCGGCTGTAATCTACTTTACTAGTAACATAACAGCCCCCAGCCGTCACCTGTCTAATAGGTGTGTGGGGGATTGTGTTTCACCAACACATTATTGTGTGTTCTGAGTAACCCCTCAGGAAGTCGGTATTCACACAGCCAGGATGGGTATTTAGCAAGAAAGTGAGATCAATTAGCCTCTGAACTAGTGCAATTTAATAGTTAAATACTATGAATTGGATGCTGGGTTTCAGAAGACCTTTCATCCTGTGCATTAAATGCTTAATCATTCACGATGTGGAAGCAGAAGGGTCAGAGCTCACTCACAGGCCGATTATATATTAGTAAAACTACAGGTATTTAATGGCCACAAACACCATGTTTATACCTATTACTTACTTACCTATCACTTAATAAAAGTGGATGCAGCCACGTGGGCTGAAGCAGTAATGGTCAGAATGCAGCCTATACGTTCACTTGGAATTGAAATGAAAGGACCGCTGCTTGTATCCAGCTTAACTCTAATCACCCGGATTTTGCGGTTTGCGAGAGGGGAGGGGGAGGGGGGGGGGTAAAAAAAAAAAAAAAAAATCTCTATTCAACTTTCTCTAAATTAAAAACATAACACAACAATTCCCCCCCTTGAACCTTATCTGTTGTACAAGCTTAAAGCAACAATCTTATGAATAAATGACTGTGGCAGGCTATAATAAGAACTTGGCGCTTACCATTTCTCCTTGGTTTGTTTCTTCAGGCTGCTACGAATGATTTAGTATTCTGAACAGTGTCATGTGAACACCCCTCTGTGCTCCATCTGCTCTGTAAATTGTAAGACCCCCCCCTCTTCCTCCTTACCCTTTTGCCTTCACATGACATGCTGAGAGCTGTAAACCTGTGTCTGTGCAACTGGCAGCCATACTTTTTGCAACCTCTGGAGAGATTTTGAGAAGGAGATAATGATTTGTAGGACAGCTAAAAAATGACGTAATCGGATGCATGTTTTAAGGTTCTATTTAAAGAAAGAAATAATCCTTCTATGTGGTATTGCTGCTACAAGTTACACTTTGTCTACTCTACAATCTTATCTTACAGCACCTCTATTTTACATCTGTTCTCATATGATATACCAATTCCTATGTTTCAAAGACATTACCATTTTGTACAAATGATTGCACTTATAATAGGATTTGTAAAGTTTTTTCTAATAATGTTTTCACTTAAGTTATAAAAAATAATTTAGGATGTAGTGGACAAAAGAATCAGGTGACGGACACGATAAACTAATCAACCAACCAGACAGCAGACTGGACACAACATTAGTTACTGAGAAAGTTATGTGTTAGTTCTCAACATATCAAGTCAAAATGTAGAAAATACATATTGAGCAATGGAGACATAAATGATGTAGCCTGCCAGCTACTAGATTTAATTGTAATCAGTGCATATTTGTCACACGCCGGTCCCACAGATAAGTTCCGGCATGGTTACCTCCTTCCTGGAAGCGCTGATCCAGGCTACTACATCGTCTCAAGGCCCCTATGTAGTTGGTTCTGCGCATGTGCTACCTGTTACCCCCCGTTCCCACTGGTGCATAGGATTATGGAGCGCTATTTAAACCTCCCATGGTCCCTCTGTTGATTGCCTGTTCTTTGAGTTACATACTCTTCCTATGGGATTAGGCTCCTGTTGGTTTATCCCCTCCGTTGTGCCTTGCTTCGTTTGTTTGGATCAGCCAGCTCTACTCCACCACTACTACTGCCGCTGTAACAAGGAAACTCACCTGCTGCCAGAATCGCTATCCACACAGGGGCAAATGCAGGATTTTTAAAGGGGGGGTTCCTCTCCCCCCCTGCTGCGTATTTCGGCGATTCTGAATTCGACAGCAGCCGCTGGGCTGTCAATGAAGCGTCCGCGGCAGTGCTGTATTGTAGTACAATACAGCACTGCGGATGCTTTTTTGACAGCGCTGCAGCTGCTGTACAGTGCCGTTCGTTCGCAGAGGGAAGGGGTTTCTGAAGAACCACAGATGACAAGGTAGCTTGATTGAAGTTCAGTAAAGAATACAGGCAGCCGAGCAGAGAGGTAGTTGAGCCAATCAATATGAGTGCAGATGTAATAGGCAACTCACGAGCCAGTTCAGAGTGCAGATGTAGAAGTCCAGTACACAGGTAACAGCTGTAGGAGATTCAGTAAGCAGTGTGGAACTACAAGTACCAGGTATGGTGGTTTGTAGATGTAGAAGTCCAGCACACAGGTAACAGCAGTAGGAGATTCAGTAAGCAGTGTGGAACTACAAGTACCAGGTATGGTGATTGTAGATGTAGAAGTCCAGTACACAGGTAACCACAGTAGGAGATTCAGTAAGCAGTGTAGAACTACAAGTACCAGGTATGGTGATTGTAGATGTAGAAGTCCAGCACACAGGTAACAGCAGTAGGAGATTCAGTAAGCAGTGTGGAACTACAAGTACCAGGTATGATGGTTGTAGATGTAGAAGTCCAGCACACAGGTAACAGCAGTAGCAGATTAGCCTAGACCAGGGTATACTGAGTAACACGAAGATCAGGCAATGAGCCCATAACCTTGGGAGGTTCATATAGTGCTCCAGGACCAATGAGGTTAAGGGAGTGGTCCAGATCACAGTAGCAAGGAACACCTGTGAAAGTAATGTCTCTGAAAGAGAAGCAAGCAGAATCATGGTTCTTAAAGGGAAAGTCACAGAGCCGGGACCTGACTATAGGACCGGCCTGTGACAGTAACTCATGACCAAACCTTCCTTTCATTTGGCCTAGCTCCTGTACCACTGCTCCAAGAGGTCATGTAAAACCCCTTTTAATTCCAAGAGGCAAAGCCATGTCTGAGTCAATTAGGAAGACTTTAGAAAGAAGGATTTTCAAAAAATCAACTTATCCTACCACTGCAAATTTTTTGTTTGTTAAGATCAAATTCTCTTTTCACTACAGGGCTCTATACAAAGTTACTACAAAAATGTGAACCCTCTTACACTGATCTCAGAATACTTTGATCAAATCTGTAGAGCCACAGACTCTTCTAGATCTATTGGGAGAATACAATTTTAGCAGAACCAATGAGTGAAAAACCACCTTCAATACCAAGATTCGTCAATTATCTCTGCCGGGATGGTCTCCATTGTTTTGTTATTCTAGTTTCACAATATTTAGATGTAATCTTCATACCCAGATTCAAACCATGTGAAGTCTGTACTTCATCGCCTTCAAGAAATTGTCCTACATCCCAAACTCAAGAAATGCATGTGGACAATCAAGGGATCAGTCCCAGAATACAACATTCTTGCTTATGACCTTCAAATGGATTTGACGAAGTAACCGACCAGAACTCATAGACCTGAAAGCTTTCAACCAAAAAAGGGGTTAATTTTTGGGTCTGGCCACCAGACCAAAATTTGCCTTTCTTACCTTAATAAAGGAAGCATCCTCTATCAGTGAGGGGCAGTCGTATCCCAAAGCACTACATTGGCAAAATGTTGCCAGTGTGGTTTCTCTCGTAAGACCTTTTTGTCTGCTAAAAGAAACTATTTTGTGTCTGCCCTGGAGGAATAGGGACATCTTTTAAATGGAACATTTTTACACTTTCAATTTTTCTGTTTGGTCCCAAGTCCTTCCATTTTAGCGCCAGGGAATTTTATTTTGTTTTTATCTGTTCGATTTGTCTGGAGAGGATTAGGGATCTCCCCTCTGCTTCCCCATAGCTTGGCAGCTTATTCACTATATGTGGAGAGTGCTGGTGTACTTTTCTTTTTTGTGCATAAAAATCTTCAGTCAGTCTAGGTTTAATTCTCGAAAGGCACGATGAGCACTCTTCTTTTGCAGGTTTGACTTTGTTTTTCCATATTATCATCAACATTTATTTATGTAGCACAAGCAGATTCTATAGCGCTTTACAATTGGGGACAAACAGTAATAAACAATACTGGGTAATACATAGAGTGAGGGAAGAGGACCCTGCTCACAAGCTTTTACTCTATAGGTCAATGGGAATCATATACATAAGGTTAAATCTACATATTGCGTATTGGTCCAGCCAGATTGCAAAGTTAAAACGTGATTCGTATGATATGTGATCATTCAAACAGCAATGTTGGTCTGGGGTCAGAGGGTTGTTGTCTTCTGTGAATTGTGTAAAGGGTGGTAACAGGGTAACCTAGTGAGGTTAAGAGGGTGGTTGAGGAATATTATAAACTTGTCTGAAGAGGTGGCTTGAAAGTTTGTAGACCAGAGTCTACCAGAGTCTTACTGTGCAAGGGAGGGAATTCTACAGAGTGGGTGCAGCTCGAAAAAAAGACCTTTAACAGGGAATGAGAGGATGTGATGAGACAAGGAAAATAGACGCAGATCTTGTGCAGAACAGAGGGGTCGATTTGGAAGATATTTTGAGACAAACGAGGACATGTATGTTGGGGTAGTTTTGTTGATGGCCTTGTATGTTAGTAGAAGAATTTTATATTAGATTCTATTAAAAACAGGCAGCCAGTGTAGAAACTGACTGAGAGGCTCAGTAGAGGAAGAATGAATTGCAAGGAAAATCAGTTTGGCCGCTGCGTGCAAAATAGATTGTAGGGGTTTGAGTTTGTTTAGGAGAAGACCAGTAAGGAGGGATTTGCAATAGTCAATGCAGAAAATGATGAGTGCATAAATTAAAGTTTTTGCAGTGTCTTGTGTAAGATATGTGCATATTCTGGAAATGTTTTTTAGATGTTTGTAGCATGATTTAGATATGAGTCGATGTGGCGAACAAAGGATAGTCGCGAGTCAAGGATCACAGCTAGGCAGCAAGCAATCGGGGTGGGATTTATGGTCATGTTGTCAACAGAAATAGAAATGTCAGTTAGGTTACTTCTGTTGGTGGGTGAGAATATTATTAGCTGTTTTTGAAAGATTGAGTTTGAGTTGGCGAGAGGACATCCAAGATAAATTTGTGTATCATCCACATAGAGATGATACTGAATTCCAAAGGAGCGGTGTAGATAGAGAACAGCAGAGGACCTAGTACTGAGCCTTGTGGGAAGCCTACTGATAAAGGAATTGGAACAGAGGTGGATCCAGAGAAATAAACACTGAAAGAGCAATTAGACAGGTAGGATGAGAACCAGGATAGGACAGTGTTTTCAAGACATAGGGATTGTAGCATTTATATGAGAAGAGAGTGGTCAACAGTGTTGAATGCAGCAGAGAGATCCAGGAGAATTAGAGGAGAATAATGGTCTTCGCTTTTAGCAGTGATCAGATCATTGACAACCTTATTCAACACAGTCTCTGTGGAGTGTTGATAGCGAAAGTCTAACTGAAAAGAATCCAATAGGTTGTTTGCGGAAAGGAAGCATGTGAGGCGAGTGTAGGCAAGGCTCTCCAGAAGTTTGAAGGGGCATGGGAGCTGAGAGATGGGACGACAATTTGAGAGAGAGTTTGGGTCAGAATTTATTTTTTTCAGAATAGGAGTAATCACTGCGTGCTTCTATTATGACGGGAAGATACCAGTAGAGAGAGAGTGATTACAGACTATAGTTAGAGGCGGAAGGAGCACAGGAGACAGGGATCTACTGATTTGTGAGGGTATAGGATCAAGAGGACAGGAGGTAGAGTAGGAAGATAAGAACAGAGTAAATACTTCATCTTCATTTGTGGGATTAAATGAGGAGAATGTGTCAGAGGGTGTAGGGAAGGAATTGAGCTGATTGCTTGTCAAGGAATATTATACCATTTCTAGTCGGATCTTATCAATCTTGTCCTTGAACCAAGATCCTGGGAACTGATGGTAGTTGGAGAGTTTGTGGTGGTTGGGTTTAGAAGAGATTTAAATGTGTTAAACAGACATTTGGAGTTTGAAGCCTGAGCATAGATGAGAGATTGGAAGTATGTTTGTTTTACAGTGTCCAAAGCATTTCGATAGGAGTGATAGATAGAAGTATATGTGAGGAAATCATTAGATGTTCGAGATTTGCGGCACTGACGTTCTGCTTTACGGGAACATTTTTGAAGGTTTTGTGTTACTTTAGTGTGCCACGGCTGACATAGAAGTCAACATGAAGTATGAATATTCGCTGAAGCCACTTGATCAAAGGCTGTTGCTAGGGTTTGATGAAAATGAGGCACTGCCATATCAGGGAGGAGAATGTAGAGATTGGGGAGAGAAGGTGTTGGAGAGAGGTGGAAACTGCTGAAGATTAATAGTTAAGATTTAAGATTTCTGCGGGTATGATGGGGCTTGGTAGAGTCTGACAGCAGAGAAGTTAAAGTACTGGGAGTGAGCATGTAGCTGATAAGGTGATGATCTGAGAGGGGAAAGGTGTGTGAAGGAAATCAGAAACTGAGCATAGTCTCGAGAAAACAAGATCAAGAAAATGACCATCCTGATGAGTAGTGGATTCATCCCACTGGGACAGGTCAGGGGAGGAGGTTAGACAGAGTAGTTTGGAAGCAGCATTGGAACGTGGATTATCAATGAGGATGTTGAAATCACTCATGATGATGGTGGGGATGTCAGAGGATAAGAAATGAGGAAGCCATGCTAAGAAATCCTCAAGAAATTCTTCAACCTGATTCCAAAAATGTTACAGTAGATGCTCTCTTAGTCCTTTGAATCTTTGGACCACAAGAACCATCACACCTTATCACTCTCAAATAATGGCAGCTACAGCTATCAACAACTCTAAAATTCCTCCGGGAAAAACATTTGGTTACTTATTTTATATTAACAGGTCAGCTGAATCCCAATTCCAAGTTTTCTGGTTATCGTGATATAAAGAAAACACTGAAAGTAACTACTAGATGATAGGCAAAAGTAGGGATGTCAAATTTTATTTTTGCTTGACATTAATGTTACCAAAACAACGTTCCCTGACAAGCTCCAGTTGGTATTTTTCTTCCTTTTCTGTACCAGGAAACTATGGAACCATATTTCTATGGAATTTATTGATAATCTTTGATCTTCCATGAAATCCACAGTACTTTGGGTTGTGGTAGATTATATTTCTACAATGTCTCATTTTGTCCTTCTCTGAACCATCTGCACCTACACTTGCCACTGCATACATGATTTGCCTAATCATTTTATTTCTGACAGGGGGCTGCAATTTGTCTCCAAGTTGTAGGGGGCATTCAGCAAGCAGTTAAATATTAAACTGGAATTCCCTTCTGCATATTATCCCCAGGCTAATAATTAGATAGAAAGGGTGAATCAGATCCTTGTACATTACCTTTGGACATAAATGTCTGTACATCAAACAGGTTTTCTTCCATGTGCGGAATTTGCACACAATAATCATGTCCATTAATCTCCTAGTAATACTGAATTTTCCATTGATTTGGGCGCTTACTTTCACTTCCCAGTTACCACTTCTTAGGGAGCTCCTGCTGTTGACACCTCTTTCTCAGATCTTCAAGATATCTAAAAGAATCTTGTGGTGCTTTGTTCAACGTCTTTACTTATTACAAAACATACACTGATAGATGCTGGCAGCCAGCACCTACTTTATGTCTAGGATATAAAGTGTGGCTCTTCATTAAATAAATCTAACTCAAGGTGCCTTCTCTTCTCCTCATTGGATTGTATAAGACTATAAAGTTTATCAATCCTGCGTGTGAGAAATAGATTATTTTGTTATACTATACTGCTGTTTAGGTGCTTATATGATTATCCGTTGCTGGTCTGGCTCCCTCCTGACTATTCCTTTGCCTGTTGTATGTCTGACATTGCTGATCATGCCTGTCTGTTTGTGACCCTGACCTTCGGCTTCCATTCTGACCTGGAATCTGTGCTGCCAATTCTAACCCTTGGCCTGTCTCTGACTACATCTGTGTCTCATTCTCTATCATCTCGTTTCTGCATGGTCAGCTGCCTAGTTGGGTTAACATGGGGAGTAAAGCACAAGACATCCTTGCAGGTACCCCTGGTGAAGATCAGTCACCAATTAGACACTGTGCCACATGAGTGCATACCAAGCTCTACCAGCACAGTGGGTCATCACCCACAGCCACTGTCAATGCGCCCACAGCCTCTGTCATCATCCACAGACACTGTCAATGCGCCAACAGTCTCTATCATCACCCACAGCCTCTGTCATCATCCACAGACACTGTCATCACCCACAGCCTCTGTCATCATCCACAGACACTGTCAATGCGCCCACAGCCTCTGTCATCATCCACAGACACTGTCAATGCGCCAACAGTCTCTATCATCACCCACAGCCTCTGTCATCATCCACAGACACTGTCATCACCCACAGCCACTGTCGTCACCCACAGTCATTATCATCATCCACAGACACTGTTATCACCCATAGACACTGCCATCACCCACAGACAAATCCCACAGTCACTATCAACACCCAGAGTCTGTGCCACATTTCCAGGAATACTTTTAAATTAAGATACCTTATCCAGAACTTTCATCAGACCTGGGGCTTGAAATAGCGGAACAAATCTATTTTACATTGCATGATTTCGTTGTGTCATGGTCATGCCTCAAAGTGTAGACCATTTATTTTAACATAAAAATAAATGTACAGAGCTGTTTATTGCCGTCTTTGATTTTGTTGCATTCACCTATTGTTTTATGGTCACACAGATATTAGCTTGGACTAGTCAATTTCAATCTGTTAGTCCTAGAACAATGTATTAAACCATTTCCAATTATCTCCCAAACTGCAGATGGGAGGTCAACCTCAGTTATAAGATTCTTTCATTTTTTAACCTTTATTTATATAGAGCCAACATATCACACAGCGCTGTACAGAGAATATGTAATCATACACATCAGTCCCTGTCCCACTGGAGCTTACAGTCTAAATTCTCTACCACACAAACACACACACACACTTTGGTCAATTTCATCTAAAGCCGATTCATCTACAGGTATATTTCTTTGGACTGTGTGATGAAGCTTGAGGAGAACATATAAACTCCACACAAATAGTGCACTGGACAGAATTAAACCGAGTGGTCCAGCACTGGAAGGGAGCAATGCTAACCACTGTGCCAGAATGCAGCCCACTATATCACAGACGTTCTCATATTGTGTAGCTATGAAGATATTCAAACCTTTTAATGGTGTCATTAGTTTTATCAATGTAAACATCCTTATGTAAAATTGAAACGTGTTCATGTAATGATGTAATGCATGTTACATGTAAGCTTTCATAAAACGCTTGAGGTAACCCTCGCCCAAAGGGAAAGGCAGCATCTTGTAGGGCCACAAGCAGCAAACATTACAAATCGACCTAACAGCTTAACAAAAAAGTTCATCTGAGGGATGGAGGGAGCACGAAACAGCCAGGTTAACATTCATTAGCTATCTATCATTTTTTTCACCACTGGGCTCTAGGAGATGAAGCCCATTTAATTAGGCCCAGCACCACTCTCTGGTGTGAAAAGGCTCTCAAAAGCTTTGATTCCCCACTGCCTCACAGTAGGAAGTTGTTGGTGATAATTGACACAGGATTTCCTTGTTAACCAGCCCCAGACATGCAGGATTAAAGCAACAGAGATCTACAGAAGAAAGTGGGGAGAGATAAGGAGCCAGCAAAGGCCTTTCTGCTTATTTTGCACTTGAGAAAGATGAGCAAACAGCTATAACAAACTGGAGAGCTGCTTGTGAGATGCCAGAACCGCACTTATCAAACTCATTTCAGCCTGACTGATCAAAGATTGACTTCTCTTAAAATAACATCAGCTTGGGGCTGGCGAGTTTATTAAGCTGCAGGTTTTAGGAGTTATCACAGTTCTTAAAGGCTATGTGAAGGAGGGAAGGATTATCGGGTTTTCATCGAAACAATTATAAAATATCACAGGTGAAGCTTGCTTGCAAATGACATCATTTTCTGGTACACACTAAGCAGGGCAGGAGAGATTCCCAGGTGTCAGCATGGGAGATATGACCGGATTCTCCTTTCCCTGGAGCCAGCTGCTTTATCATTTATGTACACAGTATTCACAATTAGGAAATAATTAGGATACTTTTTTGCACCTATACGGAACTGTGAAATGGAACAGAACGGAACAGTTGGTATAATGAATTGGGTTTTACAGTCTGAATGTTTTATATGGCTGCGTGACTCGGCATATTTGCAGCAATCAGGCACCATTTACACCGCATCTAAACGGTCAGTTTGTCAGTAATTCTGGTCCTTGGCAGTTATACGACCTTGTGACTGTCAGTTCTATACAGGTGTTCTGGGCTCTGGAATATGACAATAGAACATGCTCCACGCACAAAAAATCCAAGTTCTAGCAACAATCTGCAAGACAATCAATAAAGTCCCATCAGGAACAGACAATAGTTGCTGTACAATATTACCCATTTTTCTAAGCAGCAGACTCCAGGGAACACACATTTGGAAAACATATTACAACCCCAAAAATAATTCTACTTGGCTGAAACGCAGGAGAAATTCCAGAAAATGCAGTCCCTGCACCTCTCATCTACCAATACTAGAAATACACACAAAGCACTTGGCCGTCAGTCTGGAAAAGAAGAATCCACCATGACTAAATAATTTGCCCAGACATAATTGAGAACCACTCATCGATAGTAGGTGTTAAAGAAATGACACTTTTCTTTTAAATACATATAGAAATACTTCCGACATCTGGAATTGGAAAGTTATTAAATAATCCTTCAAACATGCTCTATGAAGAGGCATCGGAAGGGGTTAATTACTCAGCATATAACATTGTTCTACTCTTGCCAAGCCTCCTGCGCTGTCTTCTATGAATGATCTATCTCCTATTAGGAACAGGAATTTCATAACATAAATTTAGATGCGTCAGTGCAGAATTTCCGACTCTCCCAGATGGATTTGTTTTGTGTGGAAATCTGAATATTTCCATTGTTAGGAATGTTTAATGCCAGTTTGTGACATATTATGCATGGTATAAGTTGTGTAAGAAGGGAAAGACGACACGACCAGTGATCAAAGTTACAGCAATACAATAAAACTAAAATAAGATGTATAGCACTTAAAGGGTTAAACAGAACAGGAACCGTCTTGGTCGCTCAGATATTGGAATGGACCGAACTCTGGAAGATCTTATTTGCTGGAGGATTCTCCCGCAGAATTGCAAAGCTTAAGACATCGGGACTGAGCCTTTAAATCCAAGTGACAGATTTATGAGCCAGCGTCATGCGAGCCCTCTGACAAGCACCAAATGTACAATATTGATGAAGTGAACAAGCTCTTATCTGGTCATTTTCAACTGAAAACTAATAACCAACATCATGGTATCAAGCATGCAATAAGAGAGGTTACAACTAGGTCTAAGAAATAAATCACTGCAGAATTTTCCTCTCGTTTTTCCTGTCTCTGAGATGCTCCGCACATCTGTTCCACAAAGGGAGGAGAGAAGGCACGTTCCTTTGATCAGGATTTTCTTTTTAATATCCTTGTATCTCACGCCTGCAGAATTTGGTTCAGATATGGTGCCTCTCTCTAGAGTGAATCTGTGAAATTTGCTTTTTAGGCCTAAACCAGGGGAAGAACATTAATGCTTGTAAAGGTTTATACTGGATGTGCTGACAAGGCCGATGGGGGGAACATGAGTGGTGGCGTTGTATGTTATCAGACATGACTGCAATGTGATCATCATACAGAAGGCACATGGCAAATCTGTGTTATCGGATAATTAAAGTTATATAGACCTGTAAACCACTTCTTATTCTCCATATGTAACACAAAATAATGGAGTAAGAGCTCAACTCTGGATTAAGATATATTATACAATAATAAATCCAACTAATTGAAGGTACTTTAAAATGATCTTTTACACTTTGCTTTTGTAAATATTAAGGGATGGTTTATCTTTTTCTCGCCATAACACCTTAATTTCTTGTCATCCCTCTACCGCCATCTCTCTCCTGTCATCTCTCTCCCGCCATCATCGCTCACTCACCATCTCTCTCCCGCCATCATCGCTCACTCACCATCTCTCTCCTGTCATCTCTCTCCCGCCATCATCGCTCACTCACCATCTCTCTCCCGCCATCTTTCTCAAGCCATCATCGCTCACTCACCATCTCTCTCCCGCCATCATCGCTCACTCACCATCTCTCTCCTGTCATCTCTCTCCCGCCATCATCGCTCACTCACCATCTCTCTCCTGTCATCTCTCTCCCGCCATCATCGCTCACTCACCATCTCTCTCCCGCCATCTTTCTCAAGCCATCATCAGTCACTCACCATCTCTCTCCTGTCATCTCTCTCCCGCCATCATCGCTCACTCACCATCTTTCTCAAGCCATCATCGCTCACTCACCATCTCTCTCCTGTCATCTCTCTCCCGCCATCATCGCTCACTCACCATCTCTCTCCTGTCATCTCTCTCCCGCCATCATCGCTCACTCACCATCTCTCTCCCGCCATCTTTCTCAAGCCATCATCGCTCACTCACCATCTCTCTCCTGTCATCTCTCTCAAGCCATCATCGCTCACTCACCATCTCTCTCCCACCATCTTTCTCAAGCCATCATCGCTCACTCACCATCTCTCTCCTGTCATCTCTCTCCCGCCATCATCGCTCACTCACCATCTCTCTCCCGCCATCTTCGCTCACTCACCATCTCTCCCCCGCCATCATCGCTCACTCACCATCTCTCTCCCGCCATCTTTCTCAAGCCATCATCGCTCACTCACCATCTCTCTCCCGCCATCATCGCTCACTCACCATCTCTCTCCCGCCATCATCGCTCACTCACCATCTCTCTCCCGCCATCTTTCTCAAGCCATCATCGCTCACTCACCATCTCTCTCCTGTCATCTCTCTCCCGCCATCATCGCTCACTCACCATCTCTCTCCCGCCATCTTTCTCAAGCCATCATCGCTCACTCACCATCTCTCTCCTGTCATCTCTCTCCCGCCATCATCGCTCACTCACCATCTCTCTCCTGTCATCTCTCTCCCGCCATCATCGCTCACTCACCATCTCTCTCCCGCCATCATCGCTCACTCACCATCTCTCTCCCGCCATCTTTCTCAAGCCATCATCGCTCACTCACCATCTCTCTCCTGTCATCTCTCTCCCGCCATCATCGCTCACTCACCATCTCTCTCCCGCCATCTTTCTCAAGCCATCATCTCTCGCTCTCCATCATCACACTTCCGCCATCATTGCTCTCCTGTCATCTGTCTCCCACCATTATCTCTCTCCCGCCATCTCTTTCCTACCATCGCTTCCTCCCGTCATCTTCTCTCTCTTACCATTACTCTCCCGCCATCATCGCTCTCTCCCGCCATCATCGCTCTTCTGACAGTCTTATTGATGCATTTGACACCTGTTACAGTAAGATAGGTTGGGGGTATGGCTTAGGGGGAAGTAATATGCATGATTTAATTGGGGATGGGGTATGATGTCATTAGGAACTGAATATAATAAATTTGGGGGCGGAGTACGATGTCATTGGGGTGGATATAATGTATTCAGGGCTGAGGTATTAAGTAATTTGGACTGAATATAATGTAATTGGGATTGGGGAATTATATAATTAGGGAATGGATATAATGTATTCAAGAGCAGGCAATTATGTCATTGGGACTGAATATAATGTACGTTGGACTGGGGTATTTGTCATTAATGACTGGATATAACTTTTCTATTCATTTCCAATGAACAATGTTTTAAAGGGATACTACTAGTTAATACAAGCAGGAAATAATAACATATAACAATAATAACAATAATAATACAACTGTACGTAAATGTAAAACTGGATCACTGATACGAGTCCCAGGACCCATATCTGGCAATGCAGGGGTTAAATATGGCACAATTCATTTTATCAAATGTTTTATTTGCTACTAAACATGAAATGTAAATGTCACTGTGTCGCTTTCAATTAAATCTGCAGAACAATTACTTTTTGACAATTTAATTGCTTTCTTCCATAACCACTGCATTTCGTAACAAGACATATTGTACAAATAAATGGGATATTCTGGGGCTGTTTTGCAATTAAGAAAACATCTTTAAAAGTGATAAAATAATTTGATTGAGCAAATCCTGGCTTCTGCTAGAAGTAATATAAAGATATGGATGAGGCTTCCTCAGGAATAATTAGATTCTAAATCACAGCTTAGAGGTATCAGCTTGAAGCCTCCGGTCTCATTATGTGTCCAAGATGCTGAATTTCCACAAGACTTGTGTACTTACATCTGTATGTGGAGTCGCACAACATCCAAATAAATACACGGCAGTATTTCTGCATCCTGTGTATGACTATAAATGTCTATACTTATGACCGACGATTGTGCAGAAATGTGGCACAACGGTGTTAGTAATAAATTACATTACCCTATTCATACACAATATGCAGTAATGATGTGTCATATATACAAGCGAGGAGAGTGGCATGACGCTGTTGTTAATAAATTATAAAGTTATATTTTCAATGTAAACTTTAATGAAATACAAACACTCCCACATACATTGCTTACCACTTTATAAATCCAATGGGAGTCTCCATTCCTGCAGTAATCTAGTGGAAATGATCAAATAAATAATCCAAACAGATGGCTGCAATTAATGAAATTCAATCAGCTGGAGGGTTAAATACGCCAGCAGCCAATCAGATATGGCTAGCTAGTGCTACTGGTGTCACTGACCAAACCTCAGGTATATACACAAGACCTGACTCTGGGGATACAGTCATGGGGCGTACTACACTTACATGTACATGCCCTTACTGTACTCAACTTACCTGTCCATAGCCTTGCTGCATCCCTTCATCCGCCATCTATGGACACCTACAAGGTATTAGTATCAGTAGAGGATAACACATACACCACAAAAATGGTCATATACACAACTCTAAATTATACATTTTGATGAGATACAAAGCTTTCAGACGGATCAGGTAATGCAGATGGAGGGTGACAATTTATCCAGAGCCTAGAACAGACAAGGAGCTTAAAATTACAATTATTGTAATTAGTATTGGTAATTCAGCATTTTGTAAAACCAGTGCTTTAAGACTGATGTATTAACCAGAATGCTGTAAGAGATGTATTTCTGCCATGTCCAACTCTCTGATTGATTTGTGATTGATTCAACAATAAATACAAAAAAAGTCACAGATCTACAGTGTTCTCCCCAGAAAAGTTTGCCAGCCGGGTGGCATTAAGTACCAGCCGGGTGGGGGCAGGACTGGTCAGACTGGTGGTCAGTGGTCTATCACACACTGCTGGCTGTAGTGCTCACATAGTGACTGTTATAACAGGAGGAACAATGGTTTATCATCATCATCATCACCATTTATTTATATAGCGCCAATGATTCCGCAGCGCTGTACAGAGAACTCATTCACATCAGTCCCTGCCCCTGTGGAGCTTACAGTCTATATTCCATAACATACACACACACACACACAGATAGAGAGGGTGTGAGAGAGACAGACAGACTAGGGTCAATTTTTGATAGCAGCCAATGAACCTACTGGTATGTTTTTGGAGTGTGGGAGGAAACCGGAGCACCAGGAGGAAACCCACGCAAACACAGGGAGCACATACAAACTCCACACAGATAAGGCCATGGTCGGGAATTGAACTCATGACCCCCAGTGCTGTGAGGCAGAAGTTCTAACCACTGAGCCACCGTGTTTATTCTATTATAATAGGACTCTGCTGGGCTCCAAGAGCCGGGTGACAAGTAAAACCAACCGGGTGGAGCACATGGGAAATAGGTGCGGAGAGAACACTGAATCTAGTATGTTAAACTGTCAGTAGCATATAATCAACTTAACCATCTAATCCATTTGCCTGCTTGCAATTCTCTTGGCAATCTACCAGCCCAAAACAAAATCTCAAAACATTTACATTACCAGTTATCCCATGTTTAACTTGTGCAGCTTTACAAACTGAACAAATCCAGAAATATCCACAATTCTCCACCACTGAACTGCTGCCAGTCAATGACCTGAACATCTACCTATTCTTAGCTGTTGGCAGTCCACACATTCACTGCTCTGCACAACACCAGCCAGCTTGTAACAGTCCAGCAGTCCTACAAAACGAAATCTACATGCCCACATTTCTCTGCTACCAACTATCCACATGCTCATGGTCTACAAACCCCAGAAACCATCTCCACCGACATGCTGCTGGTAACCTGCCTAACAAGTCTTCTACATACACTCTGTTTTCCATGCTGAACTTCTATTTACAGTGGTCCTAGAATTATTGTGGACCCTTTAAAATTTTCTAAATTTCTGCATAAATGTGGCCTTAAATGTATTCAGATCCTCATTGACAAAAAAAGAACCCAATAAATCAAGTCTCACACAAAATGATATTCTTTTTCATTCATTTATTGATCAAAATAATGCAACATTATTTTTTTTTGTTGGAAAAAGTATGTGAACCTATGCTTTCAGTAACTAATGTGAGAAGCATGACTTCAATCAAACATTACAGTAATTGTTGATCAGGCTTGCACATAGACCCATTCGCTTTCTTAGGTGAACACATCACTTCAGGTCCTGCCACATTTGACTGGATTAAGATATGGGCTTTGACATTTTAAAACGCAAAATATCTTCTTCCATGTTTTTATAGATTCACTTGTGTGTTTTCGGTCGTTGTCTTGCTGTAAGACTCACGTTCTGTTGAATTTCAGTTCAAGGACGGATACCCTGGCATTCTCCTGTAAAAATGCTGGTACAATCCAGATTTCACAGTTCTATCATAATGGCAGCAGAACAGCCCAATACCAGGATACGGTCACCACCGTATATCACTGCTGGGATGCAGTGTTTCATTTTCTCCAAACATAACATTTTTCATTTAAGCCAAAAAGTTCAATGTTAGACGTATCCGACCACAGAAACTTCTTAACGTAGTCTTCTGGCTCATTCAGGTGGTCTTTAACAAAATTTAAACAAGCAGCAATGTTCTACTTGGACAATAGTGGCTTCCTCCTTCCTATCATCCCATGCACTCGTCTCTTGTTCAGTGCTTGCCCTGTAACGCCTCCGGGGAACAGAACAGATGCACTGATATCCTACCTTGCTCACAATGGACCACCTACCATCTGCACGGACCCACTCTAACCCCTCTCCACCTCAGCAGTCTTTACTGGGAGTTGACTCTTGAAACCTACAAGGAAACCTACTACTGAGATAGACAGATTGCATACACAATACAGTTCGGTGTGTTACCTGCTAGTCACCACATCACTAATGGTCACCAGTATCCACCAGCATCTACGCCAGCAGCCTGGAACCTCGGCCTCTAAGCCTGTACTTTGAGAATTCAGGACTTTGTTGGTACCTTTCGGACCGGGTTGAGAGGCACTGTATGCCACTCTCAACAGCCTACTACTTTACTCAATATTAAGGGACCACATGATCCACTAAACAACTATCAAGGGCCTTGCACCCTCCTATATGGATAGGCCCTTATGCTCAGATACCATATGGGCCTTGTGCCCAACGCTAATTATGGGCCTCATGCTTTGCCTAACTATAGGGCCTTGTGCCCTACCTAAATACAAGGGCCTGGTGCCCTGCCTGAATACAAGGGCCTGGTGCCCAGTTACTACCTTTTGGGCCTTACTTCTCAATGACTACCTATAGGGCCTTATGCCCTTCTATCTAAAGGGCCTTGTGTGCAGTCACTAACCCTAATAGGCCTTGTGCGCAGTCACTAACCCTAATGGGCCTTGTGCCCAATCACTTGCCATGGGCTAGTGCCCATCTATCCTAACTGGCCAGGGCCTTGTGCCCCCTTACTTACCAACGGGCCTAGTGCCCAACTTGCGCCCAACATATTAGGAGTAATTATACTTACCTGCTACACATAGAATACTCAACTTGTCCCCAGCGTCTTTGGGTCTTCCAGACCCTCCAGCCAACAGCGCCTCTTCTCCTGTTCGGCACATGGGGCCTAATTCATTAAGAAACTTCTTATTTAAGTCGCCTGGACAAAACCATGTTACAATGCAAGGGGTGAAAACTAGTTGACTGTTTTGCACATAAGTTAAATACTGACTGTTTTTTTCATGTAGCACACAAATACTTGATAGCTTATTTTTCTACACTGAAATTTAAAGTTGATATTTGTGTTACATGAAAAACAGTCAGTATTTAACTTATGTGCAAAACAGACAATTTAAATACTCCAATTACAGTTCTCCAATGCTAAAAAACTGACAACCTGACGTACAAGCCTAGTAAACTATCTCCAGATCCACAACTCACAAGTAATGAACTGTTAGCAGTTTACAAGCCTAAAAAACAACCTACAGATCCATGATTTCCCAGTGTGGACAGACCACATCCTCCTACATACAATTCTCCAATGGGAAGGGACTGGCATGCGTAGTGGGCCACTTATATATTCAGATTATTGCAAGTTGAATTTCCCAAAATGAAGAAACAGTCTAAATAACAAATGTACTCCACTGCTCAAGCACTAGTAGCTCACAGAAAAAAAACTATATATAGAAAGATCAACTTGTGATAGTTCAGAATAATGAACAAATTATCTACTACACATGCCCATAACTGCTCAACTGCCGCCTAACAAACTTACTGACTTTATTGTTTTTCTAAATTGGTTCCTGGTAGGGCTATCCAACTTGGCAGCCTCCAATACAACTCTTACTTGTAATGTGATGTAAGTACTTATGTACAGCTAATATGAAGATAACAAGTAATATTTATAGGATGATCACTCAAGAACAACAAATGGGTATAAGTGATACAGCAGCTCTTCAGAGAACAATGTTGATCTCAGCTTTTCTTTTCATCTGATAATCAATTGACCATGGACATCAATATAAATGGAGTTTTATTAACGAAAGCTCTAACAATAAGAGAGAATGACTGCTGATATATGGATTATCATGTAAGTAATACACTTTACTACCTTACTTATACCATAACACACCTCCTGTTCCTTTTCAGCTGACATGTTGGGTTGTCTTCAGTGGGATATTGCTACTTCAACTGAAAACTCTTTAATCTCTGTATTGTGGGAGATGAAAATCCATACCTCACTTGTCTAACCATAGTTTTCAAGTGGCTAACTACTATGAGCCTGATTCATTAAGGAAAGTTAAGCAAATAAGTAAGGCAAAACCATGTTGTATTGGAGGGGGAGGTAAATTTAAAATGTGATGGCAGATTTATAGTTGGGGTCGGGCATGTCCTAGATCAACGTTAAATTCCAGTGTACAAATAAACTATCAAGTATTTGTGTGCTACATGGAAAAAAGCCAGCATTTACCTTGTGTGCAAAATAATAAACTAATTTCCACCCCTTGCATTGCAACATGGTTTTGTCCAGAAAACTTGAGTAAGAAAACTTACTCAATTTTTTGCTGACCTTTCCTTGTGGGAGGGAATTTATACTCTACAGGCCTGAGTCATTAAGGAGAGCAAAGCATAAAAAAGGAGTAACTTTTGCACCTGGGCAAAACCATGATGCATTGGAGGGGGAGGAAAATTTAAAATGTGGGGACAGATTTATAGTTGGGGTAGGGCATGTCCTAGATCAACTTTAAATTTCAGTGTAATAATAAAGCTATTAAGTATTTGTGTGCTAGATGAGAAAACAGCCAGTATTTAACTTATGTTAAAAATAATAAACTAATTTGCACCCCTTGAATTGTAACATGGTTTGTCCCAAAGAACATTTACTCTTTTTTTGCCTTAATGACTCTACATCTTCATAGCTATCAACCTGCAAATGTAAGCTGCCCCAGCCCACAGACCATCCTCATACTGTCACACACTGCACCAGTTAACCTCATATTCGGGGATCCGCTACGCCTACCTGTCCCCCTTGGCAGTCTCTCTCTCTGGCAGCGCGGGGTTCCTCCGCTGGTGGGCGCCATCTTGCCGACGGTTCTGCGCATGCTTTAATAACTTCTCTCTGGACTCGCATTGGCTGTCCTCTGACTGGTTTCCTCTATATAAAGCACCTCCTTCAAGCCTAAGGTGCCAGATTTTCAGGTCTCTTTACCTCCAAATGTAAGCTGCTGCCAGTCCACAAACCATCCTCCTCTGGCTCCTGTTTGTTATCTCCGCTGTACTCAGAATTCTGTAATTTTGCTGCACACCTCTGTGCTTACTACTGATCCTGCTCCAAGGCTATCCAGCTCATGAGGACCTCAGAGCACCATCATCCTGCAGACCTTTACTCCCATGTGTATACCCGATTCTCCTTCTTAGTCAGGATTCCATTGACTCCCTGCAGACCATTGCGCCATCTCACTGATCCTTTTCCAGGCCTATCCAGCTCATCAGGACCTCAGCGCAACAGCATCCAGCAGACCGCTGCTCTCCTGAGCATACTTAGCTCCCCCTCTTCTCATTCTGGACTTCGTTGACACGCTGCAGACCATCTCTCTTCCGTGTGTACCAGACATGCCTCCTACATTTTGTAGACCTTTGAGCCTCCTAGTCTATTTATCGGGTAGTCTCTTCCTTACCCACCTGTTGGACCCACCACCAGTGCTCTAACGTATTTTCTCCTCAGCCTTAGTCTCTGGGTTCTCCTTCCGTCTCGCTCATCACCCCCTAGAGGACCGCAACCTGCGGTAAGAGAGCTGCTAAGTCCATATTCCATTGCGGGGAACCGTTGTGAACGCCTCACTTTCTGATAGACTCTGCACCTCTCTGGGGGTAGTTACCACCTGAGCAGACATTGAGGTCCCACCTGACTCTGAGTTTGTGACCAATACCTACTAACCTCCAAATGTAGGATGCTACCAGTCCACAAACCATCCCCATACCTACTAACCTCCAAATGTAGGATGCTACCAGTCCACAAACCATCCCCATACCTACTAACCTCCAAATGTAAGCTGCCCCAGCCCACAAACTATCCTCATACCTACTAACCTCCAAATGTAAGCTGCCCCAGCCCACAAACCATCCTCATACCTACTAACATCCAAATGTAAGCTGCCCCAGCCCACAAACCATCCTCATACCTACTAACATCCAAATGTAAGCTGCCCCAGCCCACAAACCATCCTCATACATACTAGCCACCAAATGTAAGCTGCCCCAGCCCACAAACCATCCTCATACCTACTAACCTCCAAATGTAAGCTGCCCCAGCCCACAAACCATCCTCATACCTACTAACATCCAAATGTAAGCTGCCCCAGCCCACAAACCATCCTCATACCTACTAACATCCAAATGTAAGCTGCCCCAGCCCACAAACCATCCTCATACATACTAGCCACCAAATGTAAGCTGCCCCAGCCCACAAACCATCCTCATACCTACTAACCTCCAAATGTAAGCTGCCCCAGCCCACAAACCATCCTCATACCTACTAACCTCCAAATGTAAGCTGCCCCAGCCCACAAACAATCCTCATACCTACTAACCTCCAAATGTAAGCTGCCACAGCCCACAAACCATCCTCATACATACTAACATCCAAATGTAAGCTGCCCCAGCCCACAAACCATCCTCATACCTACTAACCTCCAAATGTAAGCTGCCCCAGCCGACAAACTATTCTCATACCTACTAACCTCCAAATGTAATCTGCCCCAGCCCACAAACCATCCTCATACCTACTAACCTCCAAATGTAAGCTGCCCCAGCCCACAAACCATCCTCATACCTACTAACCTCCAAATGTAAGCTGCCACAGCCCACAAACCATCCTCATACATACTAGCCACCAAATGTAAGCTGCCCCCGCCCACAAACCATCCTCATACCTACTAACCTCCAAATGTAAGCTGCCCCAGCCGACAAACTATCCTCATACCTACTAACCTCCAAATGTAAGCTGCTACCAGCCCACAAACCATCCTCATAACTACTAACCTCCAAATGTAAGCTGCTACCAGCCCACAAACCATCCTCATAACTACTAACCTCCAAATGTAAGCTGCCCCAGCCCACAAACCATCCTCATACCTACTAACCTCCAAATGTAAGCTGCTACCAGCCCACAAACCATCCTCATACCTACTAACCTCCAAATGTAAGCTGCTACCAGCCCACAAACCATCCTCATAACTACTAACCTCCAAATGTAAGCTGCCCCAGCCCACAAACCATCCTCATACCTACTAACCTCCAAATGTAAGCTGCTACCAGCCCACAAACCATCCTCATACCTACTAACCTCCAAATGTAAGCTGCTACCAGCCCACAAACCATCCTCATACCTACTAACCTCCAAATGTAAGCTGCTACCAGCCCACAAACCATCCTCATACCTACTAACCTCCAAATGTAAGCTGCCCCAGCCCACAAACCATCCTCATACCTACTAACCTCCAAATGTAAGCTGCCCCCGCCCACAAACCATCCTCATACCTACTAACCTCCAAATGTAAGCTGCTACCAGCCCACAAACCATCCTCATAACTACTAACCTCCAAATGTAAGCTGCCCCAGCCCACAAACCATCCTCATACCTACTAACCTCCAAATGTAAGCTGCCCCAGCCCACAAACCATCCTCATACCTACTAACCTCCAAATGTAAGCTGCCCCAGCCCACAAACCATCCTCATACCTACTAACCTCCAAATGTAAGCTGCCCCAGCCCACAAACCATCCTCATACCTACTAACCTCCAAATGTAAGCTGCTACCAGCCCACAAACCATCCTCATACCTACTAACCTCCAAATGTAAGCTGCCCCAGCCGACAAACTATCCTCATAACTACTAACCTCCAAATGTAAGCTGCTACCAGCCCACAAACCATCCTCATACCTACTAACCTCCAAATGTAATCTGCTGCCAGCCCACAAACCATCCTCATACCTACTAACCTCCAAATGTAAGCTGCTACCAGCCCACAAACCATCATACCTACTAACCTCCAAATGTAAGCTGCTACCAGCCCACAAACCATCCTCATACCTACTAACCTCCAAATATAAGCTGCCCCAGCCCACAAACCATCCTCATAACTACTAACCTCCAAATGTAAGCTGCCCCTGCCCACAAACCATCCTCATACCTACTAACCTCCAAATGTAAGCTGCCCCCGCCTACAAACCATCCTCATACCTACTAACCTCCAAATGTAAGCTGCCCCCGCCCACAAACCATCCTCATACCTAATAACCGCCAAATGTAAGCTGCTACCAGTCCACAAACCATCCTCATACCTACTAACCTCCAAATGTAAGCTGCTGGCAGTCCAAGAGCAAAGTCAACCATTTCTATACCTTCTGCCAATTGGTATCATCAGACAAAAGATGCAACCCCTTTATTTACCCACAATTTTCCAATAAAACCAGTGAGATTGACCAATTCTACAGTCTACAAGCACACAGATACAATATAGATTCTCACAAATCTCCACAGGTATACTGTTGGTAAGATACTTAGAGAGTCATGATTAATCATTCTTGACCTGATAGTAGTTGCTCAAATCCAACAAAATGTTTACCGACCCCCATACTCTGTGCTATTGGGCTAATGCTGGTTCACAATTCCATGTAGCCTTAGAAATACCCACAATTCTCCCTTATTCAGCTGCTGGCAGTGTACAATCTCAGTATCATTTAAACATTGTATCTGTTTTACGTTCCTGCCACATAACTAACTGCAATCTACATGCTACAGCAGGGTAATCACAAGTATATGAAGAGAGCATGTAATATCATACATATGTAATATCATGTAACATATCTAACTGGTTATATTTGATTTTTATAGGCAGAAAAGACCAACCTCTTAAATCTGTTTATAGGTGTGCTGAGGTGACCCCATATGTATGTTTATAGATGTAGGTTACCAGATGGCTGGAAGCCATAGAGAACAGGTGGTCTTAATTACTTCATTCCCCTTCCCAGTAAATTCTGGGGCTTGAGGGATGAGAACTCAGCAAGCACCCCGGTGGCTGCATTCACACAGTGAATAGGATTAGTAGAGATAGAGTAAAGGACTATGTCGTGTTCTATTTGTACGTGACCAGCAACACTCACACAGCATGTGATCCTTAAACACACAAAGCCTGTATGTTTGGAAATAAAGCCTTCAAGCCATATGAGGCTATTTTCATAGGAACTTCATCCAAAGAGCTTCTCGCCATGTTGTCGTTATAAAGTCCCTCTTATCATGTTATCCATCTGATAAGAAGAACAGGGAGCAAATTTGGGTCATTGTAGCGCTTCATAAGGCAACAGCCCCTCAGAGTTTGTACAGAAACCAATAAGTACTGCCCTCAGGGCTTTTTCAAGTCTCTATAATTACAGGTGAGAAAACGTTTTCTGTTTTCACAGTCTGTATTGTCCTTCTGATCAGAAAAACCTTTATTTTTGTGTCAATTTTTTATTGTTTCATATTGGGAAAATGTCCAGGATCACACAGGTGATTTTCAGTCTGTGATATTAATCTCTTAGGAAAACACAATGCGACTTTATAAAGTCAGACAAAAAAAGTCCCGAGTTTTCTATTTCAGCAAGCATTTCCTGCCCACAATCGCTTAAGATCTCCTGAGTGACTAATCACTCATCCCATAAATTCTATGGAGGAGATTAATCACCTGAACCATCAGCGATTCAATTGCATTATTGAGCAATTTAAAAAAATATCATCATGCTACAAAACATTAAAATGGCTTGTGTAACACATCACATAGGAAACAATGAGTTGCAGAACGAGCAATGTCTGTTTTGTACAAGTAAGCTCGTCCGTGTAGCCTAACCCCAAAATTTACCTTTTAGTTTAATAATATTTATATCACTGAACAAATAAGTTGCCTGATAAGAATTCATATATTTAGTATGGTTTGAATAATCAGATTTAATAACTCAGAATTCCAAGCACATCTATAACGAAGAACACAAGTGCCAGGCTTAGGAGGACTTAGTATTATCTCAGTCTTACCTCCAGGCTGAAGAATGTTAAGTGAACATTTTTATTATTTAAAGGAAAACAAAAGGAAATAACAGAACAATCACCGGGAGACTAGAAATTGTACAAGAAATGACATTAATTTTACCTAAAGGAACACTAAACCAAAAAGTGTCCTTTTCAGATTCTAACCATAGAAGTAAAATACAGAATTGCCCCGATATTCCTCTGCTATCTCCCCTCTCCATTAGCGACAAGAAGTGCGCAGTGAAGCAAATCACATCATCAAACCCTGCTCACTTCAGTGCACATGGAGTGCATACCTCCCAACTGTATAACATATGGGACCCAGTGTGCGCTGACTACATTGTGCGCACAAGGAGGTGTGGTCATGCTTGGAGGGTGGTGCTACATCACATTGGGGTCGGGCCTAGCGCTTCAGAAGCGCCTCTCCTTTATCAATAATGCCTAGGGTACGCGCCACACGAAAGGGGCATTACTTCCAACTGTTCCCAAATTGGAACAAAAGTGCTGATAATCAGACCGACAGGACAGTCACCTCACATCACTGCTGTACCGCCTAACTCGGGATAGCTGGAACTCAGGCACACGTTTTATATCTCCTAGAGGAGAGTCCCTCGTTACTTCATATACATTATTCAGCCTCAACACGCAGCCTTTCTTATATATTATTGTCACATAACAGAAATAAATACACAAAAGAAAGTGGGAGCTTACAATACGGGCACAGTCCATGGACAGACCACAATGGCAGAAATAAAGGTCCAAGTGGATTCCTGTGAAGGTAAATCATTTAGATGTTTCCTGAAGACTAAAACATGAGCAGGGACAGCACCTGCAGATCTGCTAATCACTTGCACATTGACTCTGGGCAGGTTCCACACTTGATGAATGACATAATTACGCATCTGTTAATCACTGCGTTATCTCATGTGCAGGAAAACACTTTGTTCTCTTGGACACTTTCACTTACAGGGATCAGATGAGGAATTCCCTCATACAGCACAAGGCAGAGTATGTCTGTCCTCTCTCCCTTCACACTGTTATATACTGCCAGTAATGTAACCCAGAGCATAGGGCAAATAGTGGGGAAGAGGTGGGTAGTTAGGAAGGACACAAATAAAGCCCAGCTCACCCGCAATATCCTTTCATCCGGCATGAATGGAAAACAACAGAACTATTTCTCTGTATGGAAGATGGAACTCTTAGTATCTGTTATACTAAAATATGTATAGTCAGCTGCACAGAACCACTTCTCTGCTTCTGGATGTATTACTCAATCTGCTATTATTCTCTCTCTCTCGCTCTCTTTATATATATATATATATTTATAGAGAGAGAGAGAGAGAGAGAGAGAGAGCGCTGCACAGTACTATTTTTCCTGTTCTCTATGTTGGGTGTTATTACTACGGCCTGATTCATCAAGGCACGTATCTGACGATTTTGAGCGTATCGTACGCAAAATCAAACTGAACCAGAGCCATGACATATGCCAGTAAAAACAGCCCTGTCCGCATCGTCTTCGAAAGCAAAGGACACTTACTACAGTCTACGATTTCAGGGAGGGAACAGGGCAGAGAAGGGGCATTTGGCTGTAGTTAATGTACAGTAAGGGCGTGCAAAACTCAAGTTCATGCAGCCGCGTCCGAATCCAGTTCCGGCCATGTCACAGTTACTTGTCTTTCTGGCGTATCTCTTGCTCCAGGTACAGGGTTAGCCTAAGTCCTAAGCAGTGACGACGGCTGTGTATACAGCTACAACATGTGTCTGTAATCAGGAGCAGCTGTAACAATGACATTAACAAAATTCTAATAAAATGTATTTTATAGGTGGGGGGGATAAAATACAAAATTTTTTTTTACTGTGTAATCAGTGCCACCACTATTCTTAACTGGTGGTATTAATTATATATATATTTTTCTGTGCGTTCTTTTGCGACTCTATATGCCTTGATGGATTTGGGTGTTTGCAAAGCCGAAATATGTGCGTTTTAAACCAAATGCAGGTTGGCATCACTATGCGTCTCTGTTCTTAGTCTTTAAACACAAAACCACTTCTGTCATTCTCAGTCTCCCTTCTCCATCTTTATGCATAGTATTACTTCTTGTGTTCTGTATGCTGGATTTATATTAGGGTTCTACGCATCACACTACAATGAGCCATTAAAACGGAGAAAACAGTAAATCGCCATCGCAGAATGCATCAAGGGCTTATTGCAGAAGGGATAAAAGATTTCTCCTGCCATAACCCGCTTTACGTTTGTCTTCACAGTCCCCATAGATTAACATGGGGACTGAGAAGTTCTACAATGCATGAAGCTTTGCATTACGAAGAAAGATAACGCTATCTCAGGATGGTGCTACCTGTCTTTTCCTATGGGATCCCGCTGAAGCCTCTACAGCATCGCAGAATCCGTCACAGTGTTAGTGCTGTGTGCATACGCACAGCGCTTCCTCCTTATATAGAACGCAGCAGAGGGGTCTCCCAGAGTAGCCCCAGCATGATGCATAAATATGCATCACTGCCATGTGCAGCATATATAGCGGCACCACATTGTAATGATTCATAGACCGCTTAGTATCTGTTCTCTTGTTCTTTATGGTGGATACAATTTCCTGGATATTTTCTTATTCTGTAAGTTCCAGACAGCTGCACAGTACATCTTGTTTTGTATGATTGATCAGTCTCAGTATCTGTCCTCATGCTGAATATATGTACAACTGCACAGTATAACCTTTCTTGTTCTTTATGTCAGAAGTAAACCTCAGTATGTTTTTATTCTGTATATATAGACATCTGCACAGTACCACCTCTCGTTCGGTATGCTGGACATAATGCTCAGTCTCTGTTGTCATTCTGTGTGTATAGACATCTACACAGTACCACTTCTCTCGTTAGGTATGCTGGACATAATGCTCAGTCTCTGTTGTCATTCTGTGTGTATAGACATCTGCACAGTACCATCTCTCGTTCGGTATGCTGGACATAATGCTCAGTCTCTGTTGTCATTCTGTGTGTATAGACATCTGCACAGTGCCACTTCTCTTGTTAGGTATGCTGGACATAATCCTCAGTCTCTGTTGTCATTCTGTGTGTATAGACATCTGCACAGTACCACTTCTCTTGTTAGGTATTCTGGACATAATCCTCAGTGTCTCTTATTAAGTATACTGGGTGTAATTTCTCCATCTGTCCTATAATAACAACCAACAAGGTGGTTATTATAAAGGATGTACATAAAATACAATAGTTTTGTACTGTGATGTTGGGGGTTACAGTACTCATACCTGAATTACACCTGTCCCTGAAGACTGAGCTATAAGTAACGCAGTGTATTCAGATATTACAATGTGATTTCTGATGACTGATCCCCCTGCTGATATAATGAGAGGATTATTCTCATGACAGACAGCCCCTGGTCCTTGTAAAAGAGCAGAGTTTCCGTGCACAATAATAATAATAATAATAATAATAAATATGCTGAGGACGAAGCAGAACGTGGGCCCTGCGCTATGTGCACCTCACGGTGACGTCCGCAAGAGAAAATATGCAGGAGATTGAGCCCTCGTCTTGTGCTGGCCCCTCTGAAGAAGAACCTTTCTGTAACCTCAGCTCCTTAACTCCTATATTTCTAGGCCCTTATAATAGAGCAACATCTGCAGAACTTACAAGGGCTTTTTACTTGAGTTAATTAAATAAATTGAAGCAAGATGCTGTAGAGGGGATGATCTATGATCCCAGGTTGAGAGCATAGAAGGGAGACAACAGATTTACAGCAGAGTCTGCGGGCGGCCTTTGTTTAGAGGCTGGTTCACGGGAAGTTTGAGGTCATGCAGGATTAAAATATCTCCAGAAACAAATGGAATAATTTGAGTGAAATATAAGGCACGCAGTGCCAGTGTATGCCAGGAAACGGCTTATAACTCCCCCAATTCCAACACATTTTTCCTAAGACCTCCCCATTCACTTCACGGCTCTTTAATTGGCCCAAATTTGTCAGGAAGTGTGGATCAATATCTGTACAGATGGAAGACACAGATGATTTCATGCAGGGGCCTTTACAGAATTATTTCTACTATTATCAAAGAGTTAGTGACTAAAATACTAATAATAACATCAAATGTTCTTCACCTGTTTCTGCCACTGAATCACTTTTACGTTCTTCTATCTTCTAAAAGTTACATATTTTAAAAGATTATTCACAGAAACGGTGGTTTGATTAAAAATGTACTTTAATAGTAAATTTATAAAAGTAGTCTATAAAGATGGATGTGCCTAGATATTCACCAGAATTATTCTGCTTTTTGTGAAGGGAGCATCAAATCATTTCAGATACACTCCAAATATATCACCTGTCTGAATCTGACTGTAACACTGTGCACTTCACACCCTTGTTAACACCTTGAAAGCAAAATGTTGTGAAGTTGGCCATTTTTTGTTAATAATAACACTAAAAAAGTAATACTAAAACTTTCCTAATAATTAGTGTTTTAGTTGGTCGTACAGAGAGGATCTGGTTATCAGATCATTCATATTTACCCACTATGTTGAATATTTCTAGATGAATTCTCATCACCATCGGGGATGACACAAACGTTGGAACATGAGTCACCATATAACCGCTTTCTGCAATGGACACAGGACATTGCTGTAAATATGAAGCATCATGTTCTTTTCTATACAGAATGGCAGGTCTTGTTCTGGCTAATATTGTACCCGTAAAAAGTCATTATAGAGCTACAGAGAAGCTTTCTCCACTCCGGATGTCTCTACATAAATACTAACACTGACAGAAAACTACAATGACACACACACATTTACCTTCTGCTAATACAACAGAAGAAAGGCTAGGACTGATGTAAGATATATGTCCCAAGAGCTGACAATCTCAGGGATTGCTGCAATGGATTAGACGTTAGCTATAATACAGAGGAGTAAGTTTATGAAAGGTTATACTGGATGTTTGTACATATAGTAACTGGTAATCTCTGCATTAATAAATCTTATAGTACTTATACCATCACAGTAGTAATATACTGCAAGACGATATTCTGTATAATAGAATTATGGATAAGGTTAAACTTCATTTAGCTCTGCAATGTATTTCACTGGGTTATGTTATAATTATACTTAGGTTTGTTTATATAATATATATATATATATATAATAGCCCTGCTCCATCACACAGGAGCGAACAGCACGCACGTTGTGCCGTGGGTGACATACAAGCCGCTGACATTACTTCATGGCCAGGTTGGGACAAGTGGACAGAGATGGAAGGTCGCATCTCTGTAATGACCCGAGAGCATTACCTGCACGCTCAGTGCTCACCCTGATAAAGTGGGGCTTTGTTTTAGAGTGACAGCTGGGGCAACACTCTCAGAACGCCGGCAGCGCTGACCATTCCTTTCTCTCCCATCTTCAGTTTCTCCGTCCACTATATTAAAAAAAAACATATTCTACAGAGAAGTGTACAATTTAATAACTGTGATCCCCTGAGGTTGTAAAACTGTCGAGATGTACCTGGCACTCTCGGGGGCTGATGTCATTGGTTATGACTAACTGGAGATGGTCACACAGCCAGCTATTATTGAATGTGGCACTTACATGCAGGCATTTTTACTAGGCTTGATAGCTTTTTATTAAATACATTGTGTCTGACGGGGGCTGACAGCTCCCCATGTCTTGTAAATGTGAAGCTGAGAGACTTCTCAATTCAGAGCGCACAGAAAATAGAGGATGGCTTATTAACCAGCCCACAAGAAGGGAAAGAGAACGCTTGCTCCCACGGACTTGCTGGAAGTATGGGAACTAGCCAGATGGTCGGTAGATTGTAGTTTGCAGCAGAGATTTGTAAGGAAAGATGTGAGCAACCGTCAGACCTCTGTATATGAGATGACATAGGAGGGATAGAATATATAATATGAAGATACGCTGGGGCAGAACTGTAGTTACATTTATTTGGTGGTGTTGAGAGTTCCTAGTGAATAGACGTATGGATATTAAATCCTTGTTGCTTCAGCCGTATACATGCGACAGGTGTCCCTTCTGACGTAGCTGTACGTCACGCCTTGTGACAAGTTGCTGTGGTCACAGAGGATACAGGGAGATGCTCATTTACAAGTTAATATAAGAAAATAATCATTTATCATTAAAGTATTGCAACTGTGTCAAATATCCAAGAAGATTAAATAAGTAAAAGCCTGGAGAAGCCACGATGGTCCATGTACCATCGTAATTTCGCTATCTGGGATGGTGATAGCAGAAAACAATGATAGGAAAAAATGTTTTATTAATAAAATAGAAAGAGATATTTTAAAATGTATATAGCCTACATTTATATATTTACATCAGTGTCGTTCAACTGCCCCAGCGACATCTCCTTAGTAAATTGTGGCATCAATGTGATAAGCAGTATTAGAAAGTCACTAATAAATAGGATCCCAAATCCTAAGTAAATATATTGTAGCAGAAACATCTGAACTGCCCTTTCCAGAACACAATTACTATCACTAATGACGTTACATACATGTGACATATGTAGGCAGCAGTGTACAGTAAGTATAGGAGATGTCATCATGGCTACGTTACTTCTAATTGGCTCTTACGTGGGATTGACGCTGAGTATATATCGCACTGAAACCTGGTGAATGTCTATTGTACAGCACACGCTCTGCTCCTTACTCTACACAATTCTTTATTTCATTTGCCCATAAATTACCTAATTTGAACCTTGAAACACCCCTAATGAACAATGAGCAGGCTTGTGGCACATCATAAAGACTGAGATGAAATTGTTTTGGAGTTGACACAGAACGGAGCGAAATGCGACTTACATGTCAATGATTAAGAGGTAAAAATCTTTTCTGCACGACCATTAAACACTTCAAACATTCAGCCAAATCATGTGAAATGAAAAGCAAATGTGTTTCTCTGCTTTTCAAATACCTCAAATGTTTTAGCAGGTGCAAGCAATGAGCCTCTGTGAGAGGACAGCACTTCAGGGTCTGTGCTCTGCCCCTACTGAATTATTGGGTGGGGGGGACTCTTAACTATTTTACTGCCAGGGAAGACGAGGATGCACCTTGCTGCAATGTAATCTGGTTGTCTCACAGGGATGGGTACAATATGCGTGAAGATACACGATTACCTGGCTATTAAGCTATGTGCACAAACCTCAATACACTGACACCTCCATCAATATCTGCAGAATGGAAACAAAGAGGATAAGTGATAATATGATTCAGACATTGACTTTCTGGCTGTAAACATATGGGGGAAATACAAACAGGCAAAAACATCAAGCAATTAGCTAGTTTTATACAAACACAGTGTGCCCTCTGCATGTTACACCCTAGTTTAGCTACAGACTGGTGCTGATCAATCCATTGAGTCCTAACATTTGTATGGTGCAGTCTATTTCTCACACCTCAAGGCGCAGTAGAAGCAGAATAGATTGCACTAAAAGTGCATGGAAAATGCTTCAGAAGGGCATGTAAAGTGCAGGTTCATTGTCATGCGGTTTTATCCATTTTCCGAGCACATCTGTGTGAACAAGCCATAAAGTCCAATGGGCGCTCCAAAAGGCTGGAAATCATGGAAACGTAAACATGGAAATTGTGTTTGTTCTGCGGGTGACAGATCTGGTGGTGTTTCTAGGAGGACAGAGGCCAGGCTTTGGCGATGGTCTCACTTGAAGTTCCTCCAGTTCTTTGATTTTTTTAATGACAAATCGACAGAGAGTCATAAGTGACCAGCAAAGGCAGCACTATGTATGTGTAAGTTCAGGGCAGATAAACTTTAAAGCATACTCCAAGTGGGGGCGCCAGTGTGCCAGTCAATGAGATTACTGTTTGGGTCCCCTTTGGCGCCTTTCCCATTGACTTCAAAAAGATACTTTGGCTGTGAATGGCTCAGATTGCCACTTTGGAGTTTAATAAATGACCCACTTTGTAGTGCGATTCATTGGAGACGTGTAGCAGAGGGTAATCGGCTGATAGCGAGAGCCATTAACCTTTTCTCTGCTGATTTATAAAGCATGAGAGATCAAACACACGGACTTCCTCAGCTATTAGCAGCAGTTTTATCTCATATCTCCACACTCTGGCAACATCTGGGCCAAGATATTCAGGCATTGGGAGGCGATAACATTGCAGAGACGGAATCACTGGCTGACACAAAGCAAAAACAATACACTGTGGGGTCAACAATCAGCGATGGATCAAAATGTTTGTGTTAAAGTCACACGTCGCTAAGTTCCAGCTCAGTAACCTTGTTTATCAGACATCAGTAATCATACCTAGAATATGTATCTATAAGATGAAATACAAGGAACCAACTATGGCTCTGCTTGCTGCAGTTTTAGATCCATCTCTAAACTGAAACTAGCACTCCAGCCGAGTTCCATTACATTGTTCAGCCGTCTCCATCAGAGACTTTTACACGCTGTACAAATTTTGTGCTAATCAAATTCAACAGCAGATTACAGCAATTTGCAGAGGTGTGAGGTTTCAGAGATATAAGCTTTGAGTTCGACATTTGCCACTCCGCACCATGTTTATAAATTGCAATTTACAGACTTTTAAATCTATGAGTAGAGCTAGGACGAGGATGGATTCATGCTTTCTGCTCTGTACTGTGGCTTCAAAAACAACGGGAAATTCTGTGCACAACACTGAAGCGCAAATTCCGCAAATGTGAAGAATTCTGTTTTGAGTATATTGATAATTTATATGCAGTATGTTAGTCCTGGGCTGAGTGTTGATGCTCTTAATATATTATTAATTATCTACTTTTTAATTACTCTATTCCTTTCTACAAATGTTTTATTTTTTATAAATATAATTTATAGAATAATAATAATGTCACATGATTTCTAGGTAATATACTACTTAGTAGTGACCTCGTTCTGTATTGTAAGAACACTAATGATACTTGTGTCTCTCATGAACCTATATCAAGGAATTGGAGCAGTTTGCACAGATACGACTACGACCATTACAGGAATTATTCTCATCCTAAGCTGGAACTGTGTGCGGATTTCAGAGCCTGACAACCAATAAGATCGGTCTTCGGAGGAATCGTCTATAAGATTTTCTACACATTCCACATACCAGGCCGCTCTCAACAAATACTGAGAGAAAGTCATTTATTTTACAACTAGATAAATCCAGAACCTCAGGCCAGTAACCCTGAGCACAGACCAGTCCATCAATAAGCGCATTATGAGAAACACGTGAACCCCACTCAAACGCTATATGATTAAGTAAATATAACAACGTAACAATTCATTACCATATATTCAAAGAAAACAAATGTAGCAATTAGTGGTCCCATAATTTAAGGAGCACAGCGTGTAATATATATGCAGCGAGAGGCCAAGAAATGGCTGTAACTACAGCCTGCAAGGGAAATTCACAAAGTGGCCAGGAAAACACATCCGATTTATCAGACACATGAAGACTTGTGCATTTCGCTGATGAACGATTTGGGGGCTTGTTGTCTGAAATATCACGTCAACAATGTTTCCTTATAATAAAAGCATTCACAGATCACTTCACACAATTATTAGTGTTCTGAAGGGGATGCCTGGCCATTTGTTTCCTATTAAACAACATGTAAAGAATTCAGTTTTATTTGTATTTTTTGAATGACCTTTAAATGAGAGGAATTAGAGTAAGAATACCCGTGAAAAGGGAGAGCCGGCCCCATATGTTACTTTTACGCATGAAAAACCATTTTTAATTATAATTTTTGTGGAGATAGCAATAGCTCACGCAGGCAACTGTTGATAGCAAAGAAAGAGATGGTAGTAATTTAGCACAGAAAATAATGTAAAACCTCTAGGTATAGCAGAAGATTCTCCGGACATATATACACTATATAAACGTTCCTCTACCAGCCGAGCTCTGTAAGGAACATTTTGCGATTAGTTAGTGAATAAGACTCTTTAGCTGCCGGTGGCCAGAAAAAAGACTTTCAGACACGGCAAAGCAGGGGTTAATGCTTTGAAATGTGCACAGCTCAGTGATTCAAACAGGCCCATCATTTAGAGATGGCAGAGTTCATTAGTCACTGGTAACAGTTTAATTATTAGCATTTTAACATGTCAACCTTTAACTAGAGGGAGGCTTTTAAGGAAGAAACCGGGGGCTTCTGTAATGAGAAAGAATTAATCCTTCTGTGTTTTCTTAATAGCTTTCTATTAGAGAGGAAATTTCATGCCAAACGAATGTGATTAAATGTAACTCTGAAGCTTATATCAAATCAGGCTGAACACAAGAAAGTCTCGCAGACGTCTGTCAGTGGACAATTAACCCTTTATACCATCTATAAACTGCCATTCAGCCGGGAAAACATGAATGAGATTCTGATATGTCGCCTGATGCTTCCACTACATTAAATGTAGCTCTGCTGCAGCTTGTATGTAATCTCTGCACGCAGTCACACTAAGCATGCCCGGGGCGTCTTGTGGGGAGACGCAGGCTGTCTGACCAGCTGTGACGGTCAGCGGATACTTCTGAGAGGCCAGGAAGACATTTTTAATAATTTCACATGGAACAACCACATAAGTAAATATAAAGTATATAGGTTTTTTATACTGGGTTGGTTAAATCACTTGCTACACTAACAACAATTACAAAGAGTATTTACTTACTGAACAACTCAGCTCAGTTACATTATTCTATTTACAGAGAAAAGAGAAGTGTGTATCAGTATCTCTCTCATATTATCCTATTCTGAGCTATCTGTGGATTACATTTATTGACCCAGCCATGCCGAGATGTATAGACAAATAAGACCACAATGAAATAATTAGTGCACAACAAAGGTCAGGAGGAGGAGGTGTGGGTAATTATCAGGGGACAGGTGCTGCGAGGTATTTGCAGATGGAGGCAGTCTAGTGCTAACAAATCTTAACTGCCAGTGAGGAAATGATCTGCATCATGAAAGTAATAAGAAAGTCTATGTCATGAGGTGGGGGGGTCATATTTGTATGAGGCGACCTCCACATTTCAGAAACTTCC
The DNA here is from genome assembly GCA_036250195.1 of Mixophyes australis. Lineage (NCBI taxonomy): Eukaryota > Metazoa > Chordata > Amphibia > Anura > Limnodynastidae > Mixophyes > Mixophyes australis. The sequence continues at coordinate 1,410,472 of JAVHZZ010000006.1, forward strand.
TTAAAGGCACAATCACAACGTGCCACATGTTCCTGTATATATTTACACAGTTGCAATAATTAGAGATTGTCAAAGAGAATGAAACAAATTAGTGGTACCCAAAATACAGGGTTCTAAACCGAAGATTGAGAGCTTATAATAAAAATTGTGCATTAATTATCGGCAAAATGATCGTCAATGGTACCATTTCCCATGCATTAACGCGCTCTACCAGTATTATTATAGCGCCAATCATATTACGCAACGCTGTACAGCATGCGAGATAGTAATGGTAAAACCGCATGACTAAATCACGTGTAAAGCAAGCGCTAGTGTTTACCTGTTTCCTAAGCACAGACTTGTAAATATTTCTGGGTTCAGCTGAAGTCTTTGCATCTGAAGCGTCACTTTCCTGTATTTACAGAGCAGATATTCCAGGAGCTTCAATTACACATAAGCATTTATATTTAGGCTCCTTCTCAATATTAATATTGAGAATCAGATTCAGTATGCCATTTAGTTGAAAGTTTTGAAAAAATAAAGAATGGATTAAGTAGCCTATTATTCATGAGGAAACGGCCAGCAAGGCAAATATAAGTATCTGTCCCATTTATCAGCAGCCTAACGCCGGAGATATCATAGATCGCAGACACATCCTGGGCAAACTAACACAGAATACGACTGTCCTCTCTACATGGACTGCGAGCTGGAGACAATTATCAAACTACAAAAATGTTAACTTGTTGGGCCTTGTACTCTGCAGTTATCAGAAGTCTATAGCCAGAGATGTCGTTTTTGGCGCATGAGCAGAACTACAGGCGCGCGTGCGCAGTAAGGGTGTTCTGGGTGGCAGGACACATGGCAATAATGGGGCCCAGCACGTAAACTAAGTGCTGCAGTTATATCCTATATGTTATATAGTGCCCAGTATGACATATTCATCATCATCTATTTATTTATATAGCGCCACTAATTCTGCAGCGCTGAACTCACTCACATCAGTCCCTGCCCCATTGGAGCTTACAGTCTAAATTCCCTAACACACACACAGACACAGGCTATGGTCAATTTTGTTAACAGTCAATTAACCTACCAGTATGTTTTTGGAGTGTGGGAGGAAACTCATGCAAACACGGGGAGAACATACAAACTCCTCACAGATAAGGCCATGGTCAGGAATCGAACTCATGACCCCAGTGCTGTGAGACAGAAGTGCTAACCACTACGCCACCGTGCTGCCCATACTACTAGTTGGTATAATTCCCAGTTATGCCACGCTGATATGAGGGTCCCATTCGCATACCTTACAATGCACCCTAGTTTTGTGTGTTCCTCAGCACAATTATGTTTGTAATATACAAATGATGATTGGCCATTATAACACATTAGTTATTACTGCATGCAAAGGACTGAGTCAATTAATGGGCTCTTAACCTCCTTTACATCGTTATGTAGCAGATTTGTCATCAGAAATCATTCAGTGACTTCAGTCTGCAGCACTTGTACTGTCAATTCATGCAAGGTATAATAATATGAAATCATAGTAACTATTTCATGGACCTCTTCATCACTGGGCTGCTGACTTTACATCATTTCCCTGCATCCGCTTTGCTTCCAGCGTTTAGTCCGTTCATCCAGCTGATGAAACACTTCTAATGAGCCTCATGAATCACAGATCAACCTTTCACTTGTCCAGGCTGCTACGTCACAGCCATCTCCATTCCAGAACTGGTTCTCTGTGACAAATGCTTATCCCAGGGGAGCGCGCTCCAATCGTCTATCGACGCCTTAGGCTCCTGCACAGTTAATCTGCTAAATTAACAAGTTAAAAGATGAATTGTAAACAGACACGGCATACATTACTTTAGCACAATATACAGTCTTTACATGGAGTTCTAGACCTAATTAACTATTTCCTCTGAACATTTCTACAGAACTAAATGTATTTGCACTTTAAACCCTTGGTTTGATTCATTAAAGCAGATGTACAATCAGGTGCTGCAGGGATAAAGAGGACTAGTATAAGTGACTGAAGCGCGGAATCAGTTTTTTGAGGTGATAGTTATGACAGATGTATAAGATATTTGGGGGCTAATCTACGAGGGGGACTCAGCCTACTCCCAGAACCCCCCAAAAACACACTTAAGAATATACTTAACAGCATCTGAAACAAACAGGCCATTTACCTAATGGGAGTGAGCTCTGTGTGTTATCTGTCAGCTGAAGAAGCTCCAGTAGTTCTAGCTAATAGCTGGTTTCTGATTATGCAAAGTGTTTAATGTTATTTACTGTGAAATAATAACAGAGTCTCCATTTTACTGGCAGGCAGTGTTAGGATATCATTGGCGGCTGTGAGAATGATGCAGCTCCATAAAGCTTTTCTACATTGTAAATGTGTTGTGTTACCAACCTGTACCCAGTGATCAGCAGCCAATTCATGTCATTTACCGACAGATTTGTGCTATTCGTCTGTCATAACCACCACCTCGAAAGACCGTGAATCTGTACACACTGTCAGATATCTGCCGCCCCAGCAGCAATATGGGCTGAACCTCAGTGCACACAACACCCACATACACCCAGAAACAGGAAATACCATCATCGCCATTCATTCCATTGTTCAGCTTTATGCATAGTGTACGTTCGCTAACTCCATTCACAACTGAACACTTGTTATAATTTATTGAAATACAAGCAGTCACCCGGCGTAGCACGGGTCCGATTTGCAATGTGCAGCAGTTTTTATACATTAGCAAATTATTTGCCAAATAGACCAAAAATGCTATTTAGAAAATAATATTTGTTGCTTATGTCGCGTTGTGGCGAGGTTTTCCTCCCAGCAGTCAAGCAATTGTTTACAGCCAAAAAACAATGTTTTCAATATTTGTAAGTTGCTCTGTCGCGTTGACACTATGGGGGGTATTCAATTGTTAGCGTTAACGGGAAAAAACGAGCGCTCAAAAAATATTACCGTTTATACGGTAATATTGCGCGAGAAAAGCGTTAATACGGTAGTTTACTCGCGGAATTTCAGCTCGCCGCTCAGGGAGCAGCGAGCTGAAATTGAGCGAGTAATTACCGTATTAACGCTAAGATTTTTTGAGCGCTCATTTTTCCCCGTTAACGCTAACAATTGAATACCCCCATATGTGGTCTAAAAGGTACATTTTCGATACTAAATAACTATGTAAAATTTATCAGATTTACCTTGAGAGCTGTGGAAGATATTCGCCAACAAACAAAGAAACAAACAAACTTCGTTTAATATACATATATATATATATAAAGATAATAATCAGCCCTTCAAGAAACGAAAAGCTTGTGCATTGTTGCTTCTCGCCTTGGCAAGAACACTGGAAACACAGAGCCGATGGGAAAGATGAAGAAAGAATCATATTTCTTGGACCAAGGAGTGGTTCCAGAGGAGAGACTCCATTCACATATACCCCTGCTGCAGGAAATACGGGACAACAATCCTGATGACTTCAGGAATTTCCTGCACATGAATGATCCAAACATTCCAGGAGCTGCTCCAGCTTGTTACCCAACTCATCCAGAAGGAGGGCACCCATATCTGCAGAGCAGAGACTGCGTTCAGGTGATGGAGCAGGTGTGGTCGAGAAGATGGCAAAGAATTGAGGGTAAATATAAAACCTATAAAAGATACAATCTCGAAATTTAGTAATAAAAATATAAACAAAAAAGTCTTTTACACTAAATTGCAGCACACTTGCGCTGCTGGTTGGTGTGGAAGTCCTACAGGCAGGAGGGGTACTGCTTTTACTTCCCATTGTGTGATATTGCCTGTGGGGCGGATGAGGCTGAAATATATGGGATGGGGCAGGCTCATATGTGGGGGGGACATTATGTCAATCAGCTGTGTGGCGACATTTCCCTCCTCATCACCCTATAGAGCACATCGGTAACTAAACGGTCGACCTCCGCTCTGCTCTTAATTAGCAGCTGTTTCATTTTTCCAGTGATAGAGGCTCCCAACAGTTCACAATGTTAGCCTCCTTTTGTGTTAAATGATTTGCCGATTCTATCAACTGGTGAATCAGGATGTCACTTCGTTTGGGCTTATGCCCCTTTTCTTTTCCCTCCTACCGGTTTGTTGCCCTTGTTGCTGGGTGTCTTGCTCAGTGTCCTGCCTAAGTTGCTGTGTGGTTTGCTGTCGGCCACATCACACAATCCTGCCTCAGTGACGCTGGTTGTGTAATAAAAACACAAATGTAAATAGTTAGCATGATAATAGATGCACAGATGCATTTAACATTACAGCAATCTTTGTTTTACCGTTCCCATCGACAGTCAAAGAATGGCAAATTATTCTGAAGATTTTAACAAATTGTGGAATTTCCTAAAATGTGGCTGGCAATAGATGGCAAACATGTAAGAATTATGACACCCTCTAAAAGTGGATCCTATTTCTAGAACTACAAGGGATTCTGCAGCACTATCCTGATGGCCCTAGTGGATGCTAAATATGAATTTATCTTGGAAGACAGTGGTAAATATGGAAAAGTGTCAGATGGAGGGGCGTTGGGGCAGACTCACTTCCTTGATAAACTTAAAACAATGCACTTAATTTGCCATTACGCACCATAACAAAATTAGGCTACATATTTGTATTTGTAGCTCATGAAGCCTTTGCACTGCAAAGTAATATAACATTACCCCCAAAAAACTCTCACACCTGAAAGGATAATCCTTAATTACCGATTAGCAAGAGCAAGGCGAGTAGTGGTAAATGCTTTTGGCATACTGAGTAATAGATTCAGGATTTTCCATACCGCTATAAATCTGTGACTTGACAAAATAGACAAGGTGGTGATGGCTTGTTGTGTCCTACAAAACCTTCTTCCAATATCTGCCTACTACTACTTAGAACACTCTAGAAGTTGAGGAAGTTGTGGGGTTGATACCACTGAAGTATTTCCAGATGAGAAATGGCAGCAAAACGGCAAAAGTGACAGAAGGAGTATTTGGAATACTTTAATGGTGAGGTCGCTGTGTCTTGGAAGAATGAGATGTTATAATACATGTACATTGAAATTCTGTATTGGAAGTATTCATGTTTACCAATATCTAAATAAATATTTCGTGCCTTCATGATTTTGTGTTTACTTACTATGCCACTTGCCGCTATGTCTTCAGCTTCCTGAGGGACAGGTGAGGAAGTACTCTCCATCTGGGGCACGTTGTTTGTTGACGGTCTGGATATTTCCTAGTCAGCCGTGAAACGGAGAAGGTCAAAGTACCACAACCTGGTACATACACATCTTCAGCCCCTGCCCCAGATCTTTTGGAGAACTCCAACTAATTGCGTCCTGAACAAGTTCTCATGTTTGGATCTTCCCCTTGACCCAATCTACAGTAGCCTCTGGATAATGGGGAAGGCTCAGTCAAAATAAAGTCTCATGTAATAAAGTACTTACCTTGCAATAATAGCGATGAAATTTGGTATAGAAAGTGTTGAATCCGTTCATAAAGTACGAAAACGTTACTAAGTGTCAGTGCAGTGCTGCAAACATAAATTCTGCCTGTAGCACAGGATAATTAAATACACCCACATAGTGGTATATAAAATAAATGTGCACATACCTCACCAGAAAATAAATGTGACTTTGTAGATAATATGTACATGTGCTGTGGTACAGACGTATGGTGTATACAGGTGCACTCGACCTATGGACCAGGCCATTTGGTAGATAATGGCCATAAGGGGTACAAGAATAAAACTATATAATCTGCCTTGTAGCACAGGGAAATTAAATACAGGTAGATAAAACAGAATGGAAGAAATGGATACGTCCCATGAGTAAATAAATGAAACTTTATTGAGAATATGTATTTTCACATGTGTTGACAACTCATGTTGTATACACTAACATACAGGAACACAAAGATGACAAAGAGCTTGTAAAAACATTTATTATTCATTCTCCATTAAAAGAACACTATTTCCATGTGTGAAACAACAACATAAATTTAAATATGGACGTGTTGTTGGAGGAACTATCGGCAAAATTGTCGGAAAGATGGTCGTGAGTACGTACACACCGCAGAATTGGCACAACATCGATCCATCATTTATAGAGATTTTTGTCTGGTTATAAAATGAAATCAAATGATACTATGAGCTTTGGGACAATAAAACATGATCGTTGGAGCGTACACACTAATGCGATATTGGACCTAATGGTCGTTTATAATATGATTGGTCCGATAATCAGGTGAAAAACCTGTAGTGTGTACTAAACTGTAATAAAAAATACATCATTTCGTATACCGTTGTCTCTCTTTGAACGGACTGAACA